>CM065597.1:114459629-114704936 GCA_033119425.1 Bufotes viridis | reverse complement strand
TCATCGTGCCCCGAAACCATAGCAATCATTGTGCCCCGAAGCCATGGAGCCGAAGCAGTCATCGTGCCCCTGAAGCCATGGGGCCGAAGCAGTCATCGTGCCCCTGAAGCCATGGGGCCGAAGCAGTCATCGTGCCCCTGAAGTCATGGAGCCGAAGCAGTCGTTGTGCCCCGGAGCCGAAACAGTCATCGTGCCCCGAAACCATAGCAATCATTGTGCCCCGAAGCCATGGAGCCGAAGCAGTCATCGTGCCCCTGAAGCCATGGAGCCATAGCAGTCGTCGTTCCCCCCAAAGCCATGGGGCCGAAGCAATCATCATGCCCCCAAAGCCATGGGGCCGGAGCAGTCAGCGAGCCCTCAAAGCCATGGGGCCGAAACAGTCAGGGGCCCCCAAGCCATGAAGCAAAGCGAACATGGGGCCCCCAAATCCTAAGGCCAAGTAATCATAGGGCCCCCAAGCCATGAGGGCCAAGCCACCGTAGGGGGCCCCCACAGCCATGAGGCCAAAGCAAACATGGGCCCCCGAAGCAATGAGGCCACAGAGATCGCGAGGACCTGAAGTCATGAGGCCAAGCAGCCATGGGGCCCACAAGGCATGCGGCCATGCAGACATGTGGACCCTAGCGCCATGAGCCCAAGGCAATCATGGGACCCCCAGAGCCATGAGACCAAAGCAGTCATGAGGTCCCCAAGCCGTGAGACCAAGGTAGTCCTCGGGACCCCGATGCCAAGGGGCGAGCGGTCATCATGCCCCTGACACCATGGGGTCGAAACGGTCATGGAATCCCTACTCCCTGAGGCCAGCCGTTATGGGGCCTCCGCGCCATGAGGCCAAAGCAATCAAGGGGTCGCCACTGCCTGGCGGCCCAAGCAATTAAGGGGCCCCTGCGGCCAAAGCAATCAAGGGGCCCCTGCGGCCATGAGGCCGTCCGAGATGTACGTGATGAGTAAAGGTAAGTAAGAGTGAGCCCAACATGATGGAAAAAGCAAACTACTAGGATGATTGGGACGTCTAAAGTAGCCTGGAAAGGAGCGAGACTACTGACAGGTATGGACATTAGTAATCCGAACAACGGGCATAAGCATAAAACTAAAACCAGCCATATAACTTAAAAATGCAAACGTGGAATATGAAACTGAGAAGAGAGAGTACAACCAAAACCTGATGCATTGCGATTTGCGAAGTCCCTTGTCGCGACAAAGAACTGAAAAACTTGAAAGAAACAGTAGTGAGTCGGAAGCTCAAACCCTAATGACCCACTGGCCCCAGCTGAGAGGCTGTTTATTGAACTGGGGCAGTGGGAACAATCTTAGTGAATACAAACCAGAATTAAAGGGGAGCAGACAGTTTTTTTTTTTTTGCTTGCAACTAGAGCAAATACCCACTTGATGTATACGCGCAGAAAAACAGATGTAAAGGAAATGACCATTGATGCCCGTCATGTTTGACGGGAGAGTGGCACCGGAGCCACCAGCTGCCTCAGTGTGACAATCGAATAAAACAACCGTGACGTAGAAACTGACGGGAGAATGTGGCTAGAATGGGAGCATGGTGTGCCAGCAAATGGGTGAACTGTGGACCTGGAATGAGTAAAACCTAAAAACATGGTATAACCAAAATGCAGACCTGAATGTGAGCGGAGTACGATAGCGTCGCGACAGCGAACGCATGGACGCTAGTTCTAGCAGGGAATGGAGTGTAGTACTAGATGTAACAGCAAACGGGGAACTCAGCTAGAGTGTGAAAGGAGTATTAACTTGCTGTAACAGCAGACTTGAGATGCGGCCGTGGATGGGCGGGAACATTGAGACGTAGCGTGAAAGTGAAACCCGGAGTCACAGCGGTAGTGTGAACCCCAACTCTGGCAATAGGCCAAGCGTAAAATTTGGTATGACCGCAGCCTGCAGTGAACGAGGCATAAACAAACTGTAACGGTGACATGAACGCGCTTATGCAATGGGCCTAAGCAACAGTGGACGTGTAACACCAGTCTGAGTGTAGTGCAAGCAAACATATGAAAGCAAAAGCAGTATGAATGCAAAAACAGGATGACAGAAAAATAAATTAATGCACAGGGAATAAGACAGATTTACCCACTGTTGTGACCATGCGTGGAGCGTAAACGTGATGCGAGAGCGGGCGAGAGCACCGCTCAGAAATGAGCATGTTGAAAGAGCAGACATGAGAAGGCAGCGTCTCAATTGACAGGGCAAAACCTGGCGTAAAGAGTTGAAGCATACACGCAGCCCTGATTGCGGGGAGGGCGGGTCACATGGGAAGTATATGCTATAGCAAGAGCCGTAACAAGCAACAGCTGCATCCAATCTCCATCACATGCAGCCCAGGTAAACCTTCCCTACCGCACGCAGGCTGAAGTAACTTTTTAAAGCGAAACAACGTGAATGAAAAACACATGAGATAGAAGGGGAACTAAATCAGATTACCTAAACAAACAAAGTGAAAGGAATTGTTTAACTCCGACAAAACAAACCTAAGAAGCTGAGGCAGACGATTTTGAGGCGATGCCTCCCGCTCGCAAGAAAGGTCAGATTCCAGCCGGCCGGAGCGACGGACACGGCTCAATTAACTTATATACATGGCGCACGCGTCCCTACGGTAGCCACGGGCAGAAGAAAAGCTCCATTCCAGGTCCATACTGTAGCGAAAGAAACTTCCTAGCAGAGGAAAGTGCACCCTGCTGACACACCAGCATCCCCTGTGCAACTGAGAAAACACCCGCCCCTAGGTGGGGCTGTGCCTGGTTTAAGTAGAGCCTCCGCCCCTCCCACAAATGCAGTCTAAACAGACTGCCAAACATATATATATATATATATATATATATACACACATAAACTAAACACACATATATATATATATTTTTTTTTAAACTAACACTGGAGCCTGAACTCACACTCTGCCCTGCACTTCCAGCTGTGGCCACATAGAGGGCGCCAGAGCCACAACTATGCGTGTCTGTGAAACCCAGCCAGCAAATCAGAGCGAGGGGCAGAGGTAAGTTCATGCCCGAATAGTGCGGGAAGAGAGACTGACTAAAACGGACACCGTGCATCCTATGCACCCCACCTCACTAGTAGCTCTGCGTGAGGAACTATATTTTGGAAAACACATGACAGCAAGCTGCAGAGCAGAGCTGAATACATGGTCGAGTGACCCCTGTAAGCGACTCCTGTGACGTGCTCTCCACATAGTGTAATCTCACACTAAAGCCATATAAAGAAGCCTAACATATCCTGTCTAGAACACTAGACTCAATGTTCCTTCCCCATAATAAATGCATGTTTTATTTTTTAAATTTTTTCCAGACATTTCATTTATTTTATATCACCCCCTTTTTTTTTTTTTTAAACACACACCCTTCCTGAACCTTGCTACTCTCCCTTGCTGAGAGAATTCACCTTTGCACCCCTCGGATAGAAGCCTAATTTGTCCGCCCCCCCCCCCCCCCGCCTGTCTAACAGCACTCAGTTCTGGGCACCTGTCCATGGAAAGGATGATCTGGAGCTGGAAAAAGTGTAAAGGAAAGAAACTCAATTGATGAGGGGAATGGAGCGTCTTAGTTATGAGGAAAGATTAAAAGAATTACATTTATTTAGTCTAATAGGAGACGTCTAAGGAGGCACATGATTAACTTTACAAATATATAAATGGGCCGTGCAAAAAATATGGTGAAAAGCTGTTCCATGTAAATTCCCCTCAAAAGACAAGAGGGCACTGCATCTGGAGAAGAAAAAGTTCAGTCTCCAGAGGAGTCAAGGATTCCTTACTGTAAGAACTGTGAATCTGTGTAATAGACTTCCTCAGGATGTGGTGACAGCAGGAATAGTGGGCAGTTTTACAAAGGGATTAGATGAATTCTTAAAAGTAAATGATGTGATGCTTATAAAAATGTGTAGAAATCTGGGTCTCATTCCCCTTTTTCTAAACTTCGTGCCCCCTCCCATCCCTTGGTTGAACTTGATGGACTTATGTCTTTTTTCAACCGTATTAACTATGTAAATAAAAAGAAAAATCTGGAAAGTGTGGCGTGCATTTGTATTCAGCCACCTGTACTCGGATAGCCCTAAATAAAATCTAGTGGGACCAATTACCTTTAGAAGTCAGCTAATTAGTAAATAGAGTTTACCTGTTTGTCATTTATTCTTAGTATAACTATAGCTGTTCTGTGAAGGTTGTGGAGAAGTATAAAGCAGGGTTAGGTTACAAAAAAAATATCCCAATCTCTGAACATCTCACAGAGCATTGCTCAATTAATCATCCAAAAATGGGAGGAGTATGGCACAACTGGAAACCTACCAAGGCATGGCCATCCACCTAAACTGACAGCCCAGGCAAGTAGAGTACTAATTAGAGAAGCAGCCAAGAGGCCCACGGTCACTATGGAGGAGCTGCACAGATCCACAGCTCAGGTGGGGGAATCTGTCCACAAGACAACTATTAGTTGTGTACTCCAAAAATCTGGCCTTTATGGAAAAGTGGCAAGAAGAAAGCCATTTATGAAAGCAACTGCAAGTCAGCATATCTTAATGCGCAGGTGCACACTGCTAGAGATGAGCGAACACCTGGAAGTTCGGGTTCGAGAAGTTCGGCTGAACTTCCCAAAAATGTTCAGGTTCGGGATCCAAACTCGACCCGAACTTTATCCCGAACCCGAACCCCATTGAAGTCAATGGGGACCCGAAGTTTTAGGCACTAAAAAGGCTGTAAAATAGTCCAGGAACGGGCTAGATGGCTGCCAAAGGCAGCAAAATGTAGGTAAATCCCCTGCAAACAAATGTGGATAGGGAAATGAATTAAAATAAAATAAAATAAATAAAATTTAACCAATATCAATTGGAGAGAGGTCCCACTGCAAGGAATCATGCGTCATATCACCCAACACTGGAGAAGGCCACTTTCAGTTATTTCGAACCCAGCACCCAAACAGAGGAGAGAGGTCCCACAGCAAGGAATCATGCGTCATTTCACCCACCACTGGAGAAGGCCACTTTCAGTTATTTCGGCCCAGCACCCAGACCGAGGATACAGGCCCCTTAGCAAGGAATCATGCGTCAAATCACCCAACACTGGAGAAGGCCACTTTCAGTTATTTCGGCCCAGCACCCAGACCGAGGATACAGGTCCCACAACAAAGAATCATGCGTCATATCACCCACCACTGGAGAAGGCCACTTTAAGTTATTTCAGCCCCAGCACCCAGACAGAGGAGAGAGGTCCCACAGCAAGGAATCATGCGTCATATCAACCACCACTGGAGAAGGCCACTTTCAGTTATTTATGCCCCACCACCCAGACAGAGGAGAGAGGTCCCACAGCAAGGAATCATGCGTCATATCACCCACCACCGGAGAAGGCCACTTTCAGTTATTTCGGCTCCAGCACCCAGACAGAGGAGAGAGGTCCTACAGCAAGGAATCATGCGTCATATCACCCACCACCGGAGAAGGCCACTTTCAGTTATTTCGGCCCCAGCACCCAGACAGAGGAGAGAGGTCCCACAGCAAGGAATCATGCGTCATTTCACCCACCACTGGAGAAGGCCACTTTCAGTTATTTCGACCCCAGCACCCAGACAGAGGAGAGAGGTCCCACAGCAAGGAATCATGTGTCATATCACCCACCACTGGAGAAGGCCACTTTCAGTTATTTATGCCCCATCACCCAGACAGAGGAGAGAGGTCCTACAGCAAGGAATCATGCGTCATATCACCCACCACCGGAGAAGGCCACTTTCAGTTATTTATGCCCCACCACCCAGACAGAGGAGAGAGGTCCCACAGCAAGGAATCATGCGTCATATCACCCACCACCGGAGAAGGCCACTTTCAGTTATTTCGGCCCCACCACCCAGACAGAGGAGAGGTTCATTCAACTTTGGGTTGCACCGCAAGATCATGGTAAAGAAGTGCCCCGGAGAACAAGAATACATGGTTGAGGGGGAGGCAGTTATAAATGTCTATTCTGCACAAGGGAGGCACAGGTCCTGTGGGATCCATGCCTGGTTCATTTTTATGAACGTCAGCTTGTCCACGTTGGCTGTGGACAGGCGGCTGCGTTTGTCAGTAATGACGCCCCCTGCCGTGTGGACAATTTGGAGACCCAGAAGTTGAATGGGGCCGAACCATCAGTCAGTACGTAGAGGGGTGTGCAGACGTACTGTTCAACCATGTTAGTGAAATGCTGCCTCCTGCTAACACGTTCCGTATCAGGTGGTGGTGCAGTTAGCTGTGGTGTGGTGACAAAACTTTTCCACATTTCTGCCATGCTAACCCTGCCCTCAGAGGAGCTGGCCTTGACACAGCTGCATTGGCGACCTCTTGCTCCTCCTCTGCCTTCGCCTTGGGCTTCCACCTGTTCCCCTGTGACATTTGGGAATGCTCTCAGGAGCGCGTCTACCAGCGTGCGCTTGTACTCGCGCATCTTCCTATCATGCTCCAGTGCAGGAAGTAAGGTGGCACATTGTCTTTGTACCGGGGATCCAGCAGGGTGGCAACCCAGTAGTCCGCACATGTTAAAATATGGGTAACTCTGCTGTTGTTGCGCAGGCACTGCAGCATGTAGTCGCTCATGTGTGCCAGGCTCCCCAGCGGTTAGGACAAGCTGGCCTCTGTGGGAGGCGTATCATCATCGTCCTCCGTATCCCCCCAGCCACGCACCAGTGATGGGCCTGAGCTGTGTCGGGTGCCACCCCGCTGTGAACCTACTTCATCCTCATCCTCCTCCACCTCCTCCTCATCCTCCTCGTCCTCCAGTAGTGGGCCCTGGCTGACCACATTTGTACCTGGCCTCTGCTGTTGCAAAAAACCTCCCTCTGAGCCACTTCTAACAGACTGACCTGAAAGTGCTAAAAATGAGCCCTCATCCTCCTCCTCCTCCTTCTGGGCCACCTCCTCTTCCATCATCGCCCTAAGCGTTTTCTCAAGGAGACATAGAAGTGGTATTGTAATGCTGATAACGGTGTCATAGCCACTGGCCATGTTGGTGGAGTACTCGAAACAGCCCAACAGGACACACAGGTCTCGCATGGAGGCCCAATCATTGGTGGTGAAGTGGTGCTGTTCCGCAGTGAGACTGATGCGTGCGTGCTGCAGCTGAAAGTCCACTATGGCCTGCTGCTGCTCGCACAGTCTCTCCAGCATGTGCAAGGTGGAGTTCCAACTCGTGGGCACGTCGCATATGAGGCCGTGAGCGGGAAGGCAGAAGTTCCGCTGTAGCGCAGACAGGCGAGCAGTGGCAGGATGTGAACGCCGGAAGCGCGCACAGACGGCCCTCACTTTATGCAGCAGCTCTGACATGTCGGGGTAGTTGTGAATGAACTTCTGCACCACCAAATTCAGCACATGCGCCAGGCAAGGGATGTGCGTCAAACCGGCTAGTCCCAGAGCTGCGACGAGATTTCGCCCATTATCGCACACCACCAGGGCGAGCTTGAGTCCCACCGGCAGAAACCACTCGTCGGTCTGTTGTTCAATAGCCCGCCACAACTCCTGCGCGGTGTGGGGCCTGTCCCCCAAACATATGAGTTTCAGAATTGCCTGCTGACGTTTACCCCGGGCTGTGCTGAAGTTGGTGGTGAAGGTGTGTGGCTGACTGGATGAGCTGGTGGAAGCAGAGGAGGAGGAAGCCGAGTAGGAGGAGGAGGCTACAGGAGGCAAAGAATGATGCCCTGCGATCCTTGGCTGCGGAAAGACGTGCCTGCGGCCCAGCCGCCACTACATTTACCCAGTGTGCAGTTAGGGAGATATAGCGTCCCTGGCCGTGCTTACTGGTCCACGTATCTGTGGTTAGGTGGACCTTGCCACAGATGGCGTTGCGCAGTGCACACTTGATTTTATCGGATACTTGGTTGTGCAGGGAAGGCACGGCTGTCTTGGAGAAGTAGTGGCGGCTGGGAACAACATACTGTGGGACAGCCATCACCATCAGCTGTTTGAAGCTGTCTGTGTCCACCAGCCTGAATGACAGCATTTCAAAGGCCAGTAGTTTAGAAATGCTGGCATTCAGGCCCAGGGCTCGAGGGTGGCTAGGTGGGAATTTACGCTTTCTCTCCAAGGTTTGTGAGATGGAGAGCTGAATGCTGCCGTGTGACATGGTGGAGATGCTTGGTGACGCAGGTGGTGTTGTCAGTGGCACATCCTCTGTTTGGTGGGCGGCAGGTGCCAACATTCCTCCCGAGGCGGAGGAAGAGGCCGAGGCAGCAGCAGAAGAGGGAGCAGGGGGAGCCAGAGTGAATTTTTTTTGCTTTTAAGGTGGTTACTCCACTGCAGTTCATGCTTTGCATGTAGATGCCTGGTCATGCAGGTTGTGCTAAGGTTCAGAACGTTAATGCCTCGCTTCAGGCTCTGATGGCACAGCGTGCAAACCACTCGGGTCTTGTCGTCAGCACATTTTTTAAAGAAGTGCCATGCCAGGGAACTCCTTGAAGCTGCCTTTGGGGTGCTCGGTCCCTGGTGGCGGTGGCCAGTAGCAGGCGAACTCTCTTGGAGGCAGCTGTTCTGCTTTTGCCCCCTGCTCTCTCTTTTGCTACGCTGTTGGCTCGGTCTCACCACATCCTCTTCCTCTGAACTATGAAAGTCAGTGGCATGACCTTAATTCCACGTGGGGTCTAGGACTTCATCGTCCCCTGCATCGTCTTCTACACAGTCTTCCTCCCTGACCCTCTGTTCGGTCTGCACACTGCAGAAAGACGCAGCAGTTGGCACCTGTGTTTCGTCATCATCAGAGACGTTTTGACTCCGATGAGGTGGTATTCCCATGTCCTCATCATCAGGAAACATCAGTGGTTGTGCATCAGTGCATTCTATGTCTACCACCACTGGGGAAGGGCTAGCTGGATTTCCTTGGGAAACCCTGCCAGCAGAGTCTTCAAACAGCATAAGAGACTGCTGCATAACTTGAGGCTCAGACAGTTTCCCTGATATGCATGGGGAGTGATGTGACAGACTGATGGGCTTGGTTTTCAGGTGCCACCTGTGCGCTTTCTGCAGAAGACTGGGTGGGAGATAATGTTGTGAACATGCTAGATCCACTGTCGGCCACCCAATTGACTAGCACCTGTACCTTCTCAGGCCTTACCATCCTTAGAACGGCATTGGACCCCACCAAATATCGTTGTAAATTCTGGCGGGTACTGGAACCTGAGGTAGTTGGTTCACTAGGACGTGTGGCTGTGGCAGAATGGTCACGTCCTCTCCCAGCACAAGAGGGTACACTAACACCACCACGACCGCGTCCCTTACTAGATGTTTTCCTCATTGTTACCGTTCACCAAGCACCACAATAAGAAAAAAAATATTTGGCTCAATGTATTGATTTCAAATTCAGGCCTTTTTTTACAGGCATCTAACACTATCTGCCCAGGAGCGTAGCTAATGGCTCATGGGCCCTAGTGCAAGAGTTCAGCTTGGGCCCCCCTTCCCTCAGTGCTTTCTGTGTCTTCCTATACGGTACAAGGGTCTTTGGTCCCCCTCGGGCTCCTGGGCCCGGTAGCGACTGCTACCTCTTCACCCCCTATAGCTACGCCCATGTATCTGCCTATTTATTTATGTAGCGTATTACACTAATCCAGGCACAGCAGTAACCACTGATTTAGGGGAATATCTCTTTTAGGGCTAGTATTTAGGCCCTGGATGAAAGGTATCCTTTTATGGACAGATTTACAATTGGCCTGCAACAGCTCGAACACCAGATTCAGGGTATTGCTCTTTTACCAATTGAATTCAACCCCAGAACAAAATATATGTTTTGGCGGACACTATGAATCTTGGCCTGCAACAGCTGGGACACCAGATTCAGGGTATTGCTATTTTGGCAATTGAATTTCACCCCAGAACAAAATATATGTTTTGGCGGACACTATTATACTTTGCCAGCCACAGCTGAAACCACTGATTTATGGTATTGCTATTTTGCCAATTGAATTTCACCCCAGAACAAAATATATGTTTTGGCTGACACTATGAATTTTGGCCTGCAACAGCTGGGACACCAGATTCAGGGTATTGCTATTTTGGCAATTGAATTTCACCCCAGAACAAAATATATGTTTTGGCGGACACTATTATACTTTGCCAGCCACAGCTGAAACCACTGATTATGGTATTGCTATTTTGGCAATTGAATTTCACCCCACAACAAAATATATGTTTTGGCGGACACTATGAATCTTGGCCTGCAACAGCTGGGACACCAGATTCAGGGTATTGCTATTTTGGCAATTGAATTTCACCCCAGAACAAAATATATGTTTTGGCAGACAGTATTATACTTTGCTAGCCACAGCTGAAACCACTGATTTATGGTATTGCTATTTTGGCAATTGAATTTCACCCCAGAACAAAATATATGTTTTGGTGGACACTATTATACTTTGCTAGCCACAGCTGAAACCACTGATTTATGGTATTGCTATCTTGGCAATTGAATTTCACCCAGAACAAAATAAATGTTTTGACGGACACTATGAATATTGGCCTGCAACAGCTGGGACACCAGATTCAGGGTATTGCTATTTTGGCAATTGAATTTCACCCCAGAACAAAATATATGTTTTAGCGGACACTATGAATCTTGGCCTGCAACAGCTGGGACACCAGATTCAGGGTATTGCTACTTTGGCAATTGAATTTCACCCCAGAACAAAATATATGTTTTTGCGGACACTATGAATCTTGGCCTGCAACAGCTGGGACACCAGATTCAGGGTATTGCTATTTTGGCAATTGAATTTCACCCCAGAACAAAATATATGTTTTGGCGGACACTATTATACTTTGCCAGCCACAGCTGACACCACTGATTTATGGTATTGCTATTTTGGCAATTGAATTTCACCACATAAAATAATCTATCCTTTGCCAGACAGCAGACAGTATTATACTTGGATAGCCAAAGCTGGAACACCAGATTTAGGGGATTGGTATTTGGGCAATTGTATTTAACCCCTTAATAAAATATAGAAATTGCTATCCTGAGTTTCTAGGGCTGACAATTAGCACAGCCAAGCCCCTGATGTAGGATATAGCAAAAAAAAAAAACTAGTATTGATGGATTGATGGACTTGGTGGCAGCTTGTTCTGATGCACCACAAGTCACAAAATGGCCGCCGATCAACCCAGAAAATAAGTGACAGAAAAACGCTCTGTGCAGCCTAAAAACCAGTGAGCAAGTAACTAGCAGAAGTTCAATCATTCACAGCTGTAGATCGATCCGTTCATTAGGTGCTGTTGTTGACTTTTCCCTGCCTAATCTCGCCCTCACAGAAGCTGCGTCCTCTCCCTACACTAATCAGAGCAGTGTGACGTGCGGTGCTACGTGACTCCAGCTTAAATAGAGGCTGGGTCACATGCTGCACTTGGCCAATCACAGCCATGCCATTAGTAGGCATGGCTGTGATGGGCTCTTAGGGCAAGAAGTAAAACGCTAGATGATTGGCTGCTGTGCAGCCCTTCAGAAAGCGGGAATTAATCGCCGAATAACGAACCCGAACCCGAACTTTTTTGAAAATGTCTGGGTTCAGGTCCGTGTCCCGGACACCCCAAAATTCGGTACGAAGCCGAACTATGCTCGAACTGTTCGCTCAACACTACACACCGCCATGACTAGAAACATGCAGAAAAAAACACAATGCAACAGCACACTGCAAACACAAATTGCGTGCAATAATGCCATAGAAAATATTCTGGTGCTAATGCTACACTTTAGTAAATTTGAGAAACTTTTTTTAAATACATTTTGTACAAAATTATTTGGGCCTGTCTGCCGGTGTTAAGGCAAATATCTATTAGATGGGGACCTAACACTAAATACTACCTGTTATGTGCCATACTGGCCACCAAGATTCAGGGAATGTAGGTTCCACATGCATGCTGGGTCCACTTTGCCCGTTACCATTTTTTGTGCCATAATAGCCTCCATTAAATCCATGGAATGCAGGTACCAACATGCATGCTGAGCCCACTCTATAACTCTCCTGGTGCCAGACGGCTTCCAATGAATGCAGGGAGAGCAGGCTACAGCTTTATATTTACACTAATTAAAATCAGTCTATAGGGCAGACAGGTGTCTGGGGTGCAAGACTAACTTGAGTCAGCCACACCTCCAGCTCAGTACAAATGCAAAAAAGGGGGTCAGTCAGCACATCCCAATGCGCAGGGGCACGCCACTATGCCTAGAAACACGAAGAAAAAAACACAATGCAACAGCACACTCCACACAGCAATTGTTCAAGATGTTGATAATGGTTAATGGCTTTATTGCAATTTGCTTATTTTTTGTCTTTTTCTATTGCAAGCTGCTCCTTACTAAAGCAGCAATATGCCTGATGCCCATTGTCTCTGACCGTTGTGTAAGCTTACCCTTGCGTGGCATACTTTGACCCCTTACAAGGATATCCACCCCCTCTTATTTCTTTTCTTTAGAAGAGTTGTCCTAGTACAGAGCTGAACCTGGACTTAATCTCTTCTTCACTCATTTAGCAGGTCTAAGTGGAACATTTCTTCCTCTGATGAGCCCCCTTGCCCTATGCTGTATAGTGCAGGGCAAGGTCTGTTTTCTTTACTGCCAGTGACATACCAGGCTTCACAGGAGTATGCTAAGTGGACACTTCTGCCTAGCAGTAATCCCGGTCACGTCACCCGCACAAATGAGTGGTCTATAGCGCTGCCTCTGCCTAGGATAGTGAAGATGTAAACAAAACAGACCTTGCCCTGCACAATGCAGCCCAAGGCAAGGGGGAGCATTGGAGCAAGAAATGCTCCGATGCTCCACTCAGACATGCTAAAGTGAGTGAAGAGTGAGGTTATGTCCTGGTTCATCTCTGAACTCGGACAACCCCTTTAAGTTGTGGACACTGATTATTACTGTGTATATGCTCTGATGAAGTAACATAATAAAGTGCAGCTATTTCTACCACACTGTCCATGTCCATCTTCTCCACCTATCGTCTCCACATCGTCTCCAATTTTTTCCCACCTTGCCTTCCACTGGATGAGTCTCTCATATAGGCAATAAGGCTGTAAAATGATGCCACACTTCCCTCTAACAGCATGAGTGTCTCCTTCTTCCTTCCTGAACCTGTTTAGCATTACTTCATTTACTGTCAATCGTCATGTTTGATAGCAATATTTACAAATAGCGCACAGTATGGAAGTAAGGAACTACAGGCTGCTAGAAGAAAAAATAACCATTTTCTTCTCTTCAGATATATAATGAAGTTTCGTCTATTCAAATGTACTACTGATTTATGAAAAAAGTTGATATATTTTAAATACTTTAAAGTAGTTCATCTTTGTGGCATACAGAGGATTAATAAGTTAGTGGCAGATTTCTTTTGTAGGCCAACTGTTTCATCAGTTTATGCTGCAGGCTCTTTTAGATGGTTAGTACCATTCCAGATTCCTTAGGGCACTGGCACTAAATATTAAGGCTGAATTATTCCCTGACAGCAACTGTTTATGTTAAATATGCTGCATTGGATGGTAATGTTAATGGTGACATTAAGCTCCAGTATCAGTATTTTTCACCACAACTGTGTATCAGTAAAGAAATAGCAATAGAAAAGATATGTCAGATGTGACTGTTTTAGTGAACCCCATAGTGATCAATTTATGTTTGTGTACTTCATTTTCAAAATTTCAGTTGTTGAGAAAATTCTGTTACTTTCCATTGATACATGATTTGTAAATAAAAGTCCAAAATAAAAGATCTCATACAATGATCAATCCATAATTTCCAATAATACATCAGTGCATAATAATTGTGATCCGTGTCACTGTATACTAGTGTGTATTCATAGGAGTTCATAGCAATTCATACATTAAATTCAAGTATTAGGTGTGACTCATGTGTCTCACTGGTGTGACGTGAAACCACCCATATGTGTACAATAAACAAAGATTGGTTACCATAAACATAGGAATGCCATAATTCACTCACCATGTGGAGATCGCTACAGCGTCTGGAAACTGCGCACAGCGCCTGCGCTGGTTCCGACATCATATAGCTAAACAAACATAGCCAATGCACACTCTCCAGGGAGAACAACGTCACCTGTGACGTGTTCCATTGCAAGCTCAGGGCGGAATAGTCATCTAGAGAACTAACGGCGCATGTCCACAGCGGGCCCAATCGTATCCCCGAGTGGGGCCGCTGTTGTCATGGCAATATAAACAAATGTAGGGCAGTGAATCCATTATCTATATCTCATCAGGACCACACATAGTTCAAATTTGATGCTGTAAAACCAGCTACTTAAGCACAAGATAGGACCCCTATCAGAGGATGACACCTAGGATGTTCAGTCCCAGGTCTCGCTCCTCGAGTCAGCGAGTATCCTGGTCACATCCCTGCGCCAGTACTCACTCTCTCTTGGGTACCCCAAATGTCTTAATCATAGCCTCATATAAACAGCACTGCTACACGATATAAATCATATTTTTCTAAACAGTCCTAGTAATATAAAGGAAAAAGGTCTATGCATGATTCACCACACCAGTATATAAAACAAAGGTCCAAAAATTCGAATCTATTACCCTAACCTCTAAAGCTAGCAAGTCCTGGTAGTCAAAAGTCAATATTATAAAATTATGGTGTAGCGAATCCCAATCGGAGTGGCAGTCCTATGTTCTGGGACCAATAATTTCCAGCTTGCAATTATCTAAATAAAACAAAAAGAAAAAGAACACATTAGTGTTACATCATAACTATAGAGCGAACAGCACTTGTATTCCCCTAGTCACAGAAGTATGAGTATCACATCCAGAGTTCCCCGGGCTATATCACCCTAAATTCCACGTTTAGTCCCTTGGGTTTTAGCGTATGTAAATTATAAATCCAGAACAATTCCTTGTGTTTTAAAAAGGTGACTCTATCACCCCCTCGCCTCAGGAATGGAATATGGTCCAGAATCCTGAATTTTAAATCCCACTCTATATGTTTTGCCTCCACAAAGTGGCGTGACACAGGTAAATCCATCCATTTCTCTTGGATGGAAAAACGATGTTGATTTAATCTATAAGACAGAGTTCAGACTAAGCAAATATATTTCTACACTCAGAAGTGCATGACCATAAGGCAAATAAAGTTGGTTAAAAGATGGCCACACAATACATCACAAACTAACAGAAAAACAAAAAAGGGGCTCATTCCAGAAATAGGAATGAAGGAAGCTCTTTGCGCACATTTTTGATCAAAAGTATGTCGGGCCCAAGTGCCACTTCACGGCGACTTCCGCACAAAGGTCCCTAACACTACAGATACTGCCTCTTATAGACTTACCAGTCTCCTTATTTTCGGGGCACTGCAGGAACCAGCTAAATTGCTTTTGTGCTGAGAAGTCCCAGGAACTTGGGCGTGGCTCAGTCCAAAAGAGGCGCCACCCTCAATATATACTATAAGACAGAGTTCAGACTAAGCAAATATATTTCTACACTCAGAAGTGCATGACCATAAGGCAAAAAAAGTTGGTTAAAAGATACTTTTGATCAAAAATGTGCGCAAAGAGCTTCGTTGATTTAATCTAGTCTTTACCTCCCATGTTGTCTCCCCTACTTATAGGAGACGACAATTACATTCCAGGACATATACTGCATAAGTCGTGTCACACGTCAGGTATCTTTTAATTTTTAACGTCTCTCCTGTTATCGGATGAATAAATTCAGAACCCTTTAACATGAGGGGGCAATTAACGCAATTGTGGCATGGGTAACAACCTACTTTCCTGGAACCAACATAGGTACTTAAGGTAACCTTCTTAGTTCCTATGTCTGCCTTCACAAGGCTATCTTTTAAATTCCGGGTACGGCGGTATGATAGTAAAGGAGGATTCCGGAATTCTGGGATCTGTCTGAAGAAATGCCCACGTTAGTGGGAAGGCACAATACAACACTACAAGTTTTTGCCATTTATGAGAAGATATCTATAGATAATTCCGGCCAAAGACTGAAGTGTAGGGGTCTGGCGGCCGTATCTACAGACTACCACACACACTCGATCTGATATCCCATCTGTGCAATACAACATCTGTTGGTGACTTTTACATTGTCAATCCGACTATTGTCGACATAGGTCGATTTTGGGACACAATTACATGCGGTGTACCTAGAGTCACAAGCAATCATTGGGATACATCTGTATTCAACTTTGACCACAGGCCATTTGTGACAACGTTCAGAAACCGTTGTTGTGTGGTTATTGATATCCCAATGCGTATGAGGACTTGCTAGTGAATGATATTATTGCATATTGCCGCACTTTACCCAGTTGTACCGAACAGTGTCAATATCACACAAGGATTACCCACTGTAAGGACACTGTACCTTTCCTACCATCGTTTTTATTTTTATTATTTTTTTATTTATTTTTTATTGATATTTTTTATTGATATTTTATTGATATTGTTTTAGGTATCTATGCTAATAAATTTTACATGATAATTCCATATCAGAGTGCCAATCCATTTATAACCATTCCAATTATTGTACCACAAATTTTTGAGGGGTGAATCAAATCAGGATTAGAGCACCACCCATGCGTAAGAGGTAGTGAGCTTTGTCTATACCACATTTCACTTCCCAGAAATGACCAGTGTTTTTTTAATAATGGCCCCTATTTGCGGACTTCTCAGACTATAATCTGAGACAAATGGGATATATGCCTCCCTCTTTTTCCTTGCACTGGATGTCAGTAATGAATCCTTCGATAGGTGGGTAACCCTATCTGTATGGTGTCTAATTAATGGTCTTGGATAAAACCTCTTCAAGAATTTATCACCCATTTCTCTGTGTCTTTTTTCCAGTAGATCCTCCCTATCAACTATTCTTTTTACACTCAGGAGTTGACTGTACGGGAGAGAGTTAATCATGGGCCTCAGATGGCCACTGTTATACATTAGAAGGGTGTTGCGATCTGTGCTTTTAATAAAGATATCGCAACATAGATTAGATCAATGGTTATCAGAGTGTCCAGAAACTGTACTTGTTTGTCCGAATAAGTCAGGGTGAACTGTATGTCTCGATCCCTAGTATTTAGGTAATCCTGAAACTCCTACAGCTCTACTCCAGAGCCCGACCATATGAGGAAGATATTGTCTATGAAGCGCCACTATCCCACACAGTTGCGACTTCACAACTTAGTCACCTCTGTGTGTTTTTGCGAATGCGATCTTCTTTGTGACACATATAAACCAAACAGGAACATAGTCACAAATGGGATTGTGGGTAGTTATTTGGATTGATTTTTATTTTATAGCTAGCATTTTATTCCATATGCAAATATTATATGCAATTTTATTGTTTGAATAAAATATTTTTTATGTACTTCAATTGGATGCCGAATGTATGAGTGCTCGCTTGTTTTTGTCATATATATGACAACACAGTCCAGTGCACATCTTGTCTGATGTATGCAGCCCTGGAACAGCCGTTCAAGGGTGTATATGTTTGCTCAAAATGTGAGCAAATTACCCGTTTGGAATCGCACATCGAGTCTCTAAACAGGCGAGTTGCAACACTGAAAGCCACTGACAATTTGGAAAAGAGTTTGCTGCTCACTGAGCAAGCACTCTATGCGGTAGATGTGGGGGAGGGTGGTAGCGAGGAGGCTGAGGAGAGTGAGGTAGTTAGCTGGGTAACAGTAAGAAAGCGGGGTAGAGGGAAGAGTGCCAGGGAGGCTAGCCCTGATCTGACACACCCCAACAAGTTTGCACGGTTGGCAGAGGAGGGGGGATGACAGTTCAGGGACGGCACTGCTGCAGCCGGACACTTCCTCTGCCAGTCAGGGGAATGTCGGCTCCAGTAAGCAGGGGATTAGGAGAGCAGGGCAGGTCAGACAGCTGCTGGTAGTGGGAGACTCCATTATTAGGGGAACAGATAGGGCGATCTGTCACAAAGATCGTGATCGCCGAACAGTGTGCTGTCTTCCCGGCGCTAAAGTTCGACACATCGCGGATCGAGTTGACAGATTACTGGGAGGGGCTGGATAAGACCCAGCGGTCATGGTCCATATCGGAACCAATGACAAAGTTAGAGGAAGGTGGAGAGTCCTTAAAAATGATTTCAGGGATTTAGGTCAAAAGCTTAGGGCAAGGACCTCAAAAGTAGTATTTCCTGAAATACTGCATGTACCGCGAGCCACACAAGAAAGGCAGCGGGAGATTAGAGAGGTTAACAATTGGCTCAAGAACTGGTGTAGGAAGGAGGGGTTCAGGTTCCTGGAGAACTGGGCCAACATCTCTGTCGGCTACAGGCTCTATCGTAGGGACGGGCTGCACCTCAATGGGGAAGGGGCAGCTGTGTTGGGAAGAAAGATGACTAGAAGGTTGGAGGAGTGTTTAAACTAGGGACTGGGGGGAGGGTAATTAAATTATAGGAGTGGTAGATAGTGTAGATAGAGACCCAGGGCGAGGTAGTGTGACTGGGGGAGGAATGGAAGGGGGGACTAGAACAGCTCAGAATGAAAGATGTAGGGTAAAAAATGCACATAAACCTCTGAAATGTAGTCCTGTCTAAATCCCGTAATTCGAGAATATATCTGTGAGGGACATGAACATGAGGAGTCACTGTGGGTAGAAATACATGGAGCAAAAAACAATAATAAATTACTAATAGGAATGTATTATAAACCACCTAATATACCAGAGTCCACAGAAAATCTATTACTAAACGAGATAGACGATGTGGCAAATCATAATGAAGTCGTTATTATGGGGGACTTCAACTTCCCAGAGAGACTGGGAAACTGAAAGCTGTACATCCCAAAAAGGAAACAGGTTCTTGGCAATAGCCAAAGACAATTACCTTTCCCAACTGGTTCAGAACCCCACTACAGGGACGGCCATTCTGGACTTAGTATTAACCAATAGACCTGATAGAACATCACCTAGGAAATAGTGACCATAAAGTAATACCCTTCCAATTATCCTTCAAACGAGAGTTTCTAAAGGGAGGAACAAAAATACCAAACTTAAAAAAAAGCAAAATTTAGCCAACTAAGCGAGGCCATAGGCCTAACTAACTGGGACAAAGTCCTCAAAAATAAAAATACAACCACAAAATGGGAGATTTTTAAAAGCATTGTAACATCTCATTGTGAGAGGTACATACCTTAGAGGAATAAAAGGCTAAGAAACAATAAGAAACCAATGTGGATAAATAGAACCGTAAATATAGCAATAAATTACAAAAAAAAGCTTATAAATCACTAAAACAGGAGGGGAGCCAGGAAGCACTGATAAACTATAAGGAAAAAAATAGAATATGTAAAAAACTAATGAAAATTGCCAAACTAGAGACGGAGAGATTAATTGCCAAAGAGAAACTAACCATAAAATGTTCTTCAATTATATAAATGGTAAAAAATATAAATCTGAAGGAGTCGGCCCTCTACATAGCAATGAGGGGGGTGTTGCAGAGAGTGACGAGGAATGGATAAAGCAAAACTATTAAATATTTTTTTCTCCACTATATTCACTGAGGAAAATAAACTGTCAGATGAAATGCAGAATGTAAAAGTAAATTCCCCATTAAAAGTGCCCTGTCTGACCCAGGAAGAAATACAACAGCGACTTAAAAAGATTAAAATAGACAAATCACCAGGACCGGATGGCATACACCCCCGTATCCTAAGGGAATTAAGTGATGTCATAGCCAGACCTTTATTTCTGATATTTACGGACTCTATACTGACAGGGAATGTTCCACAGGATTGGCGCATAGCAAATGTGGTGCCAATATTCAAAAAGGGTCCAAAAACAGAGCCTGGAAATTATAGGCCAGTAAGTTTAACATCTGTTGTTGGTAAACTGTTTGAAGGGTTTCTAAGAGATGCTATATCTCAATGAAAATAAGCAAATAACGCCATATCAGAATAGCTTCATGAGGGATCGGTCATGCCAAACGAATTTAATCAGCTTCTATGAGGAGGTAAGTTCTAGACTTGACAGCTGCGAATCAATGGATGTCGAATATCTGGACTTCTCCAAAGCATTTGACACTGTACCTCATAAAAGGTTAGTATATAAAATGAGGATGCTCAGACTGGGAGAAAATGTCTGTATGTGGGTAAGTAACTGGCTGAGTGACAGAAAACAGAGGGTGGTATTAACGGTAGATACTCAGATTGGGTCACTGCCACTAGTGGGGTACCTCAGGGGTCAGTATTGAGACCTGAGATTTGCTGTGAACGCGCGCTTACTGGAGCTCGCGTTGACAGCAGCGCGCTGTTATGAAGTTAAACTACAGCCTGCCAGTGCTGATTATTGGCTGGCAGGCTGTAGATATTTAAAATCTCCAATCAGAAAGGTATATCAGATGCTGTTTGTTAACAGCCTCTGATATACCTGCTACCTGCTCCTCTGGTGGTCCCTTTTGCTTGGATCGACCACCAGAGGACACAGGCAGCTCTGTAAGTAGCACCACACCCACATTAAACAAACCCCCCCATCACTTATTAACCCCTGATCACCCCATATAGACTCCCTGATCACCCCCCTGTCATTGATTACCCCCCTTTAAGGGTCCCTTATCACCGCCAGTTAGTTTGCTACTTGTTAGGTAGTTAGCGCCCAGCCCACTGCACCGCAGTCACTAATTAGTCGCTGATTAGCGTCATCGCTGTCGCTAATCAGCACTAGTACTATATAGTATCTGTAAGTGATCAAGACTGATCGCAATCAGATCTATATCAGTACATTAGGGTCACCTTAGGCTCTACAAAAAATGCAGTGTTCGCCCGATCAGGCCTGATCTTGTGCCCATACTTGCGTTCAGCCCGCCCCACCACAGTGACAGAATTTTTTTTTCTGATCACTGCAAAAACACCGTAAAATTGCTGCAGCGCTATAAAGATCACTTTTGAGCTTTTTAGATCTTTATTAGCGATCGCAGATTTACTTCGCAAGCACTCCTTTTTACTAGGCAGGTGTGCTCAATCAACCAGCTGCAGCACTGGTGTGCATTCTGACAGAAGCATTGTATGCAGCGCTGCAAGACGAGATTTCTCCTCTGCAGTAAAAAAGATACGTATGCCGAGGTTTATGAGCTGAGGGGCGGTGTTCATATGCTTTGGCAAACACTTTGTATATAAAAAAAAAAATTCTGGCAATGATTTATTCATCCACATCGATTGATGTGAATGGAGAAATCGGGTTTGCCAGGGCATACAAGCTGAAGTGGGTTTGGATGTTGGGCGGAGCTCCTATGTCCTGGCAGACGCCTTTCCCCTCTTTTTTCTTTTTGCACATTTTTTCTCAGAGATTTTTTCATCCACATTGATCAATGTGAATGAAGAAATCTGTGCCGTTCATGTTTTCCTTCAGCCCAAATCTCATTACCCGTATGCTCAATATAAGGAGAATAGCAGAAACTCCTAATGCTGGCCATACATGTAATGATTGCGGAGACCCTCAAATGCCAGGGCAGTACAAACACCCCACAAATGACCCCATTTTGGAAAGAAGACACCCCAAGGTATTCGCTGAGGGGCATATTGAGTCCATGAAAGATTGAACTTTTTGTCACAAGTTAGCGGAAAGGGAGACTTTGTGAGAAAAAACTAAAAAAAATCAATTTCTGCTAACTTGTGCCAAAAAAAAAAATCTTCTATCAACTCGCCATGCCCCTCACGGATTACCTTGGGGTGTCTTCTTTACAAAAATGGGGTCACATGTGGGGTATTTATACTGCCCTGGCATGTTAGGGGCCCTAAAGCGTGAGAAGAAGTCTGGAATCCAAATGCCTAAAAATGCCCTCCTAAAAAGTACTCATTGGAATTTGGGCCCCTTTGTGCACCTAGACTGCAAAAAAGTGTCACACATGTGGTATCGCTGTACTCAGGAGAAGTAGGGCAATGTATTTTGGGGTGTATTTTTACATATACCCATACTGTGTGTGAGAAATATCTCTGTAAATGACAACTTTTTCCTTTTTTTTATACAAAGTTGTCAATTTACAGAGATATTTCTCTCACCCAGCATGGATATATGTAAAAATACACCCCAAAACACATTTCCCTACTTCTTCTGAGTACGGTGATACCACTTGTGTGACACTTTTTTGCAGCCTAGGTGCGTAAAGGGGCCGAAAGTCCAACTAGTACCTTTAGGCTTTACAGGGTTGCTCACAATTTAGCCCCGCCCAAAATGCCAGAACAGTAAACACACCCCAAAAATGACCCTATTTTGGAAAGTAGACACCCCAAGGTATTCACTGAGGGGCATAGTGAGTCCGTGGGAGAATTTTTTTTTTTTGCCAGAAGTTAGCAGAAATGGAAACTTTATTATAATTTTTTTTTCCTCAGAAAGTGTCATTTTCCGCTAACTTGTGAAAAAAAATTAAATCATACATGAACTCACCATGCCCCTCAGCGAATACTTTGAGGTGTCTTCTTTCCAAAATGGGGTCATTTGGGGGGTATTTATGCTATTCTGGAATTTTAGCACCTCAAAAAACATGACAGGTACTCAGAAAGTCAGAGCTGCTTCAAAATGTGGAAATTCACTTTTTTGCACTATAGTTTGTAAATGCTATAACTTTTGCGCAAACCAATAAATATACACTTATTGGATTTTTTTTTTATCAAAGACATGTAGCACAATAAATTCTGACACAAACTTGTATAGAAATGTAATTATATTTGAACAATTTTACCAGAAAAAGTTAAAAATGCAAATTTTTTGAGAAAATTGCGGTCTTTTTTGATTAATATCAGAAAAACGAAAAATCTCAGCAGCAATCAAATACCACCAAAAGAAAGCTGTATTTTGTGAGAAGAAAGGGAGATAAAATTCATTTCCATGCCAAGTTGCATGACCGAGCAATAAACTGTTAAAGTTGTGAAGTGCCGATTTGTAAAAAAGGGCCTGGTCACTAGGGGGGTATAAACCTGTGTTCCTTAAGTGGTTAAAGAAATGGAGAGTTTGTTTACTGTTAATATGGGCAGGTAACAAAGGAAGACATTTTTATGGTTAACTAGGACATATGATCAAGGTTTGGAAGTACCTGATATGAAATTATATTATTTTTAGTCTATTATTGCATTAATTATGAGTTGGGGACAGATGGACAGGTGGATTTTTTTAGAGTACTTGGTGAGTGACAGTGTGGGTCCTCTACCTAATATTTTTGCACTACTTGAATCAGAGAAACTGAAAAGTATGAAAAGAGAGGCTATAAACACTGAGGTAGGGTGTAAAATAAGGGTTCATGCGAAAAGGATATAGGCCCTATAAAAGAGGAACAATGTTTGGGTTTTGTGAAGCTTGGTGACTTTCTGAGGAACCCCTCTCAGAGAGTTACCCAATTTATGATTTTGCATCGGCTATATGTGACTCCAAGATGGCTCCATGAAGTTTCAACCAATACTCCAAATACTTGTCCAAGATGTGAAAATAGTAACGCTGATTTGATGCATATGTGGTCGGATGCTCTAAGATACAATCATTCTGGTTGGACCTTATCCAGTCATAGGAGAGGTTTCTAGATGTAAATTAGAGCCATTGGTAGCAGCTATGTGTGTCTTAGAAGAAACTCCCCAAGTTCTAAGTCAGGATAGTAAGTTAATGGTGTATAAGTATTTTATTCTTTGCCCGTTTACTTATTTCTAGAAAAGGGATAAGAACTGTTGTGACCACTGTGAGAGAGTGGTTAAATGTAGTGAATATAATTAGATCTCCAGAAAAAACAACATATATTAAGCAAAATAAAATGCATATTCATAGAAGGATATGGAGAAAATGTGAGCTAATTATTTTTGGTCATTTCAAAGTGTCTTTACCTTAATCAATCGGGGAATTCTTTTAGTATTTTTAATTTTTTGATTTCCTCTCACTCTCTGTGCTCTCTAAGGGTGGGTCAGGGGATCAGGGGATTTCTAGAAGAATTAGTGATTTAGTAAAAAATTTTTAGATTGCTGTATCTTTCTTGAATAAATAAATAAATATTAAAAAAAGAAAGACTTATTCTAACCTCTGAATTAACCAATGACCTTTTTAATTCCTGAATATTTGTGGTAACAATTTCACCATCAGAAAACAAAGACACATTATCATTGGTCTAATTAAGTTTTACAATTGTGTTCATTCCACTAACATCACTTTCATTTATATTACTTTTATTATTGTTCTCTGAATTTTAAACATGTCTCCTAACAGTAAGAGCCCTTGAGAATTTATTAACATCTAAGATAGTCTAAACAAATTGAAGTGATGGGTGAGCAAAAAGGTCAGTCCTTTAGACAACACATTAACTTGTTCCACTGTGGGTTACATGCAGAAGGATTTACCACCTTGAATTTGGGGAGTTGTATTACGAAGGTTTCAGATTGATCTGAGTGTTTGCCTGACATTTCTCCTTCAGTTGAACTGAAGCTCACTCATCCACCTGTAATAGTTTTTAATTTATGTTTCTTTTACAAGTAGTCTGTAAAAATATGCTACTTTTTTCTTTGTCTGTGAAAAAAATAAATGTGTCAGTGATGGCTTTGGTTTTGAGTCTAGTGGTACCTGAGGTGATTGTTTTTGTGGTAGTAATTTCAAAGTTTGCAGTTAATACTGGTAATGAGTTCTTATCAGTATATTGAGCCGTAGACCTGTAGAACTTATGATATTTATTATTCATTATGGTTTTTCTATTTGCCTGTAAAAAAAAAAATGTTGTTTGTCCGTGATTTTTGGATAACTTGTCCAAAAAAAGAAAAATTCCACTTGGCAATCCTGATGAGTACTCACAGTTTTAAGAAGGCAGTCTGTGCCTCAGAAGAATAGCTGGCCAGAGAAGATTCCAGCTTAAGCGTGAGTTCTGCTTTCCCCCGCTCACCTTCCATTAATTGACAGTTTTCTATTAGGGAGAAAACTAAAGATTGAACTGCCATTTATCATGAATACGCTGGACTTTACTCAGGTGTCCCTTGACTCTTGCAAAACAAGAAACATACACCAAAGGCCAGCTTACTAATCCCTACACACACTACTTCAGCATCTTCCAAGGTATTGTACCATATGTGAAGAATCCAGGGGGGATCCCACTGCCAACACTGTTGAAATCCAATACTTTTATTTATGTCTATTTAGAAAAACACCATAACAGGCACATGTTTTAAAATCACAAATTGAGATCCATATAAACAAGCGACAGAGAAAGCACTCCCCTGGCAACATGTTACAAACCTATAATTCTTTTTTTTACAGGATGATATGAAAGGCATAATTTTTTATAAATAGGTCAAGCCAATTTGTAACCAACTTGCATCAGCTATTTCAAATAAGGAGACTCTATACAAAATCTAAAACCTTATAAAATATAAAGCAAAATATCAAAGTGAGATCATGCATATTTATTGTTTGAATTGTTTTGCTGATAAGAGCAATACTTCAGGTTTGGATATTTCAATGTGTTTAATAAATGGTAAGAATATACATAAAAACATAAAATATGTAAAAACCTCAGGTCAAGTCTCTTACTGTCAGCACTGCTGTTCCCTTGTGAAGTGGGTTCAATTCACACAGTCAAGTAAAAGAAAAAAAAATGGGCAGCTCTGCTCTCATAGACTCCACAGGGTGGATAGCTGAGGTGTCAGATACTCCCCTTTGTTGCTCCTTCCTTATGCTGCCGAACACTGCTTTAATAACCTTGCACGGTGCCACCTCCCACCTTCCAAAGCCTGACAGTGTTCTTGGGAGTAGAGTACAAACTACATATAGTCTGAAGTACAGGGAATCCAGATAATCCATAAGCTCTCAAGGCAGCAAACATAAATGGCCAACCTAAACGGTCAAATGCCTTTTAAGCATCTAAACCGAGCAGCGTGGTCTCCTCCCCTGAGTGACTAACAGCCTCCATTAAGTCAATATTTCTTCCCATATTATCCCCCTTGTCTACACAGTACAAAGCCAAGTTAATCTTTATAAATCAGGGATGAGACAAAGCGGTTCAACCGAGAAGCTAGAATCTTTGTAAATATTTTAAGATCCGAATTTAAATGCGCTATCATCCTATAATTCTGGCATTATAGCGGGTCTTCTCCTGGCATGACAATAACTTCCTCTATTTCATTCATAGTGATGGGCTTGTTAAGTGATCTCACTGCTTCAGCCGAGAGAGTAGGTAAATTACAGGATGTCAGGTATGTCTGCAATAAGTGCACTCTAGACTTCTCATGGGTAGGGAGATTGTTAGGTAGGTTATATAAGTTAGGGTATTGGGAACAAAACTGAACTGAGATGCTGCCGGGGTCATAAAGCAAACAGCCACCCTCCCCTTTGAGGGTATGGGCTGGATTTCTCCATTTGATTCTGAAGTTGTAATTGTAAATTGCCCAGGGTCTATCTTATTAAGTAAGTCGACAATACTTTTAAGGGTATGGCATGTGAAAAATGCCCTTTAGGCAGAAACATAACATCTGGAATAAAGCTTCATTTGAAGACGTGCTGTTTCCACCAGACTACCTCCAACCACCGTCAGGCAGAAGACATCCCACAGGATCCAAACAAGCACGTCTTCACACCTCCCTTGAGCCAGGACCCAGTTGCGCAGCTTCCTATAAGAACAATTAAGATGGGTTAAGGGAGGGAAACACAAGGAAGGGGTGACAATATACAACAGCACACATAGTAGAAAAAAAAAAAATCTGAGAGAAATGGCATACAATTTGATCCCCAGGGATAGTCATCCCTGTATATACCAGCAACAGAAACCTGGTGAAGATGTATCACATTGTGCCCTGGCACAGGGGAATGGAGAAACAGGGTCACAGTACTGGCCAATATGTCAGAAGACAATGTAATAGATAACAGTAACAAAACAGTAATTGCAGTATTGAAATCAGCTGACTTCACTTCTAGTAAACATAGTATTAAGTTAAACAACTGGTGTAATAGCTATATATAGGGAGGCTAACGGGAAGAAAACAGAAACTTAAAAGGTTGGGAAGGGAGTTCAATCATGAGTGCGACTTGTAGAGGATGGCGGGGCATGGGAGAACGGAGCTGATCCTGATGATAACCCGGCTTTTCTCTTCTGCTGAAATGGTGTCCACATATGAGATGGCGAAGAGGGGGGAGGTTCCACTTCCCAGTCTTTGTGGTTTGGCAACAGGAGATCCAGGGTGTCAAAGAAGAACTGAAAGTCTGTGAAGGAACGTGGGGGTCCTGTCATACATATTTTATTTGCTGTCTGCATGTTGGCTTTATGGATGTGCACTAGTGATGAACAAGCATGCTCGGCCGAATATCTGCTTGGCTCGAGCATCGCTATGCTCGGCACATGGCGGTACTTGACCGAGTACCGTATGTGCTCGAGCGCAATGCTCGAGTCTCTGCCCCGCCCCTTTCGCTGGTTTTAAGCAGCCAAAAAGGTGCAGGTAAGTACTACCCTCACTGTAATGCCAGTAGCCATGTTGGCTGCTGGCATTACAGTGATTAGCTGGCCGGAACATGTCATCGGGTGCTATATAACACTCATTTACAGCGCTTAAAAGGCTTAACCCTAACTTATGCTATATAGCACCCGATGTCGCATGTTCGGCTCAGACTTAGACAGGGGAAGCAGAGCGTAAGAAGGGAAAGACAGAGTAGGGAGCGATTTTCACAGTTTTTATTCTGAGAAAGCTTTTCCAAGACACAACAGTTCTTTTAAGGACTGCTGTGTGTGTTTGACAGCAGCAAGTTATTTTTATTTTATACCCATTAGTGACATATCAGGGCCACATCTAGTGTCCATAGTGTGTGGCTTTGTGTAAAAAATATTGAACTACATCTGCAAACAGTGTCTGCATTACAAATTCCAATAATCTGGGCCTAATATAGTGTCCATAATCTGTGGTGTTCTGTAACCAATACTGTCCTACATCTGCAAACAGTGTCTGCATTGCAAATTCCAATAATCTGGGCCTAATATAGTGTCCATAATCTGTGGTGTTCTGTAACCAATACTGTACTACATCTGCAAACAGTGTCTGCATTACAAATTCCAATAATCTGGGCCTAATATAGTGTCCATAATCTGTGGTGTTCTGTAACCAAATACTTTACTACATCTGCAAACAGTGTCTGTATTACAAATTCCAATAATCGGGGCCGAATATAGTGTCCATTTTCTATGGGTATCTGTAACATATATTGTCCTGCATCCAACAACAGCGTCTGTCCTGCAAATTCCAATAATCTAGGCCTAATATAGTGTAAATATTCTGTGGGTTTCTGTGACATATACTGTCCTGCATCAGAAAACTGTGTCTTTAGCGGACAATAAAACAATCTGCGCCATATCTAGTGACAAAACCATTAATATGAAGAAGGCGAGCACTAAGGTACAGAGAAGTGGGCGTGATGCTGATGGTGCACGCAGAGGTCATGGCCCTGGGCGCAATGAAACTTAGCCTGCTGCCAGTGCACCAGAAAAAAAAAAACATCCATCGTATCGTACTCAGCTTCATGTCCAACTTAGCTGGGCGGAGCAGGACAACACTGTCCATGTCGGGCCAGTGCGAACAGTTGGTCGGTTGGATTGCTGAAGATAATGCTTCCAGTCGGCTAAGCACCACCCTCTTCCACCAGGTCCAGTCTTTGTAGCCAAAAGTCTGGTCAACTGAATCCTCACTCTGATCCTCCTTCCTCCCACCATGGAGAGGCTTGCCAAACGAGTGATCCCACACTAGGATATTCTGAGGAGCTCTTTGCAGCGCCACTATTAGATTTGGCCCTTTCGCCCAGCACGATTGAAGAGGGACCTGATATTGTGCCCTGATTCCCAACCTCTTGAGACTTCATAGTCTCAAGAAGATGACGGTGGTAAACGGCAATCATTCCTCCAAATGTCGATAACACAGGCATTTGAACGCAAGCGCAAATACCTACCCACCCACAAGCCATAGCACTGAGTGGGCAACTTTCGAAATTACTGGCCCTTGAAATGTTGCGGCCATCCCTCGGTCCGCAGTCCCCCGCCACCACTATTTTTCACAGCGTGCCGTGCCGCCTTACACAAGCATGTGTCCCAGAACATCACCTGTGCCCTGACCCAACGCACTTACTGGGAAGGTCCACCTCATCACGGAAACATGAACAAGTGCTGGTGGCCAGGGACGCTACACTTCCCTGACCGCACACTGGGTGAATGTTGTGGAGGCCGGGAGTGAGTCGTACCCTGGGATGGCACAGGTGCTACCCAAGCCCTGGATTGCAGGCCCTACGTCCATCAGGGTATCCGCCACCAGCTATGTTACTGTCTCCAACCCCCACTTCTCCTCCACCGCCTCCTCCTCCACTTCCACCTTTAACAGCAGTCAGCCATCAGTCGCTAGCTCGAAGCAGTGTAGCACTGCTCTGGGTAAGCGTCAATAGGCTGTGCTGAAGCTGATATGTTTAGGGGACAAACAGCACACCGCCGCAGAGCTGTGGCAAGGGTATAAGGGACCAGACCGAACTGTGGCTCTCGCCACTCAACCTACAACCAGGTATGTTTGTGTCTTACAATGGCCGTAACTTGGTGGCGGGTTTGGTGCTCTGCAACCTGACACACATTCCATGCCTAGCCCATGTCTTAAACTTAGTGGTTCAGCGGTTTATCAAAACCTACCCTTATTTGCAAGAGCTACTAGTGAAGGCGCACCGCGTGTGTGCCCATTTCCACAAGTCATCCACAGCTTCAGCCGGTCTGTCAACGCTGAAACTCTACGTTCTACATGTTGGCTAGGCTTGGTGAGCAGCAGAGGGCAGTTGTAGAATACAAGCTGCAACATGGTCGTTGCTTTTCCAGTCAACTGCCACTATTCACAAGCGAGGAGTGGGCATTGATGTCAGACATCTGTGAGGTTGCAAAAAACTTTGAATCCACACAGCTGGTTAGTGGAGATAACGCTATTATCAGTGTAACCATCCCACTGCTGTGTCTACCCAAACGATTGCTGCTCACAATTAAGGAGGACGCTCTGAATGTGGCAGACGAGGAAATGGAGGAGGACATTACACAGGGTGACAGCCAGACCCCCCACAGTTCGTCTTCTCAGCGCAAATTGGACCATGAAGAGGAGGAGGGGCTGCAGACAGTTTGCGTCATCCAGAGGGTAGTACCCATGGAACTTTAATTCCATCTGTTCAGCGTGGATGGGCAGAAGAAGAGGAGGATGAGGAGATTGAGAGTCATCCTGATGTCAACATCTTGCCTGTTGGTACTCTGGCACACATGGCTGACTTCATGCTAGGCTGCCTTTCCCGCGACCTTCGCGTTATATGCATTTTAGATAACACGGATTACTGGGTGTTCACCCTTCTCGACCCCCGCTACAATGAGAACTTCTCATCTATCATTCCTGTGGTGGAGGGGATGAGTAAAATGTTGCAATACCAGAAGGTTGAGAGATTGCTCCAAAATTTTCCATCTGACAACGCGGCCGGCAGAGTCCGTACTTCCTTAGGCAACCGAGGAAGGGAGACAAGGGGAACACACAGCAGTAACAAAGGCAGGGCAACACTCTCTAAGGCATGGGACACTTTCATGACACCCCGCCGGCAACCTCACCCTGAAGCACGGCCTAGTGCTACAAGGAGGGAAAAGTTTTGGAAGATGGTGAAGGAATACATAGCAGACCGTATCAGCATCCTAAATTATCCCTCAGTGCCTTACAACTACTGGGTGTCCAAGCTGGACACGTGGCACGAACTTGCTCTCTATGACTTGGAGGTGCTGGCATGCCCTGCCGCCAGCGTTTTGTCTGAGCGTGTATTTAGTGCTGCTGGTGGCATTATAACAGATAAGCCTATCCACTTGTCCACTGGCTGACAGGTTGACTCAGATAAAAATGAACAAGGCCTGGATTGCCCCTGACTTCTCAACTCCACCATAGGAGAGATGAGCTGATGATGAACATAATCGCAATTTTAATCTATCATTTATAATGTACTCAATCTACTGTAGTGTATTCCCATGCACCTTTTCCACCACAAAAACAGAGTATATGGTTGAATCTTGTTTTCTTCTCCTCATCCAGATAGTATATATTCCCTCCACTCAAATTTTTTTATTGGGTCAGCTCAACTGCAGGTCCTCAACTTAAATTTTTATATGGTCAGCTCAACTGCAGGCCCTCCATTCAAATTTTTTGATGGGGTCAACTGAACAGCATGCACTCGCATATGATGTTACAGAGGGTCAGCTGAACAGCATGCACTCGCATATAATGTTTTAGAGCGTCAGCTGAACAGCATGCACTTGCATATAATATTTTAAAGCGTCAGCTCACCTGCAGTCACTCGCACCTAATGTTTTAGAGGGACACCAGCAGGCCCTTGCTCCAAATGTTTTTGAGGGTCACCAGCAGGCCACCAATTATAATTTTTCAAGGGTGTGTATGATCCCTCCCTTATGTGTAATAAAGGGTGTATTGTAGTGCCGGTTCCTTGTAATTTTGGGCAGCCCTTTCACTTAGTGCATAGGTTTTATGAGTGTAGGAGTCCCACTACCTGAACAATTGTACCAAAATGTGAATGAGGCCCTCCTTTATGTAATATACATGCTGTTTTGGAGTGCCTTTTGCTTGTAATTTTTGGCAGCACTTGCACTTTATATACAATTGAATATACAGGAATGAATGTTTCCTAACAATTTTTCTTGTGAAATTGATTTTGTTGGGGGGGGGGGTTGTATAAATTTTTGTCAGTCTGTAAAAGTAGCGTACAACTCGGACAACATGGTTCCCAGCAGCGACCTGGGAGTCCAAGATGCATCCAGACATCGTCCCCATGCTGTTTCCGATCCATTTCGGTGGTGGTTCTGTCACTTTCTGACTTGTTCCAATGGACCAGGGACCCTCCCCTCTTCAGAGCAGGGGGTGCCTGGTTGTCTCCTATTGACTTCCATTATACTCGTGTGCTCAGTCGAGCACACAGACACACGGACGTAGCTTTTGAAGGTAACAAACCTAGCCATGATCATTCGACCATAAGCGCCCAACCCCCTTCGCCCCAGAGCGCTACAAGTCACGGACCGTGTAACCAAGTCCGATCCCACCGTGAATGCCAGCACACGCCTGGCACCTTCTGCCATTGCCCGGGTGCGAATGGACCTCCACATAATGCTGCAGGAGTTTTTTTTTTTTTTTTAAATGATGGTCACCACAACACCACCTCGTGTTCCTCTAATAAACATATACAATTTGTTTAGCCACGGCACTTCCGCCACTTCTTGGCTGTAGGGTGCACGTCAGGGAATGTAGCCCGCTCCACCTCAGGGTACTTGTACATATAGCAGAAAATTCAGACGGCACTCCAAAAGTGTTTCAATGCAATATAGTTTTATTTATGATATTGCCGGACTTATTTTATAGGCAACGTTTCAGGCATTTTATGCATTGCCCTAGGGCAATGCATAAAATGCCCGAAACGTTGCCTATAAATTTATGAATTTTCTCCTCTAATAAACATAAACGTGGTTGAACATAAACCCTGATGCAACGCCAATTAATCGACACAATGGTGCACAGAACCGCTGACACATGCGTTCCCATGACATACAATTTATAATTTAAACACGCTTACATACAAGAGCATCAGAACTCAAATACAGACGCCTTGATCAATCTGCTTGTGCCCCCATATATGGACCACTGACATACATTTACCAACACCTTGCATGTCTGGCGCTAACTACGGACGTGCGCCCCACATGTAAAACAGGTGACAGTAAACAAGCACTTTTTTTTTTTTTTAATCGACCATTGATACATGACCCTTCCAGAGAGATAAACTCAATAATACCATCACTTAAACACTGCGTAGTAGCTTGGAGACACGCGTCCCGTATCAAACAGATGTCAGAAAACGTGCGAACATACCTACTCTAGGCACATGCAACACCAATAACTATATGCAATAGCCCCCAACAAGCCCCTGAACAGCTAGACAAAAATACTAACAACAGTCACTTGACCATTAGCGCCCAACTTTGCTTCATCCCAGAGTATTGCGAATCGCATACCGCAGTGTGGATCACGTGCCAACAGGTGTGATTCTACAGTGAATGCCAGCACTCGCCTGACACTTTCTGCCGCTGCCCAGGCGTGAATGAGGCTGCACACGATGCAGCTGCGTTTTTTTTTTTTTATTGACCATTGATACACAACAGTTAAACACAGCGTGCTTAGCTTGAGCCAACTGCAGACACGCACCCCGCATGTAAACCAGGTATCAGAAACATACAACCATACCTACTCTAAGCGCATGCTACCCCAATAACTGTATGCAATGGCCCCCGCAGGCCTCTGAAAAGCCAGACAAACAATACTGACGCCATCGCTCGAGCATTAGTGCCCAAACTCTGCTTCATCCCAGAGCGCTACATGTCGTGGACCACAGCATGGGTCCCGTGCAAACCACTCCGATCCTACCATGAATACCAGCGCCTTCCTGAGAGATTCTGCCGTCGCCCAGCTGTAAGGAGCCTCTACACCATGCTGCTGTATCCTAGAGCTGACCCAGAGGTAGTGAAATCAGCTGAATCGGCGTCCGTCTGGGCCTACGGGTGTCTATAAATAGCCTAGTGATCAGCCAGCCTAGGCCCACAGGTGCATGTAAATAGCCTTGTAATCAGCCTCCCCTCCCACAAATACAGCAAATATATTTGCTTAATACTTATTTCCCTGTTAGGTATGCAGTGCAGGGGTGGGTACTTCACAGCAAGAATGGGTAAAAGTCACCCCACAATCTAACAGATGGATTTACTGTATTTATTTCCCTGTCAGGTATGCAGCGCAGCGGTACTTCACTGCAAAAAAGGTGAATATGTCAGCCCCTGAACTCACAGATGGATTACCTATATTATTTTCCTTTCCTTTGGCACGTATGCATTGCAGGTGTACTTAAAAATGTGTATATGTTGCCCACTGAACTACCAGAAGGATTCAATTATTGTCACTGGCACATATGCAGGTGCAAGTGCACTGCACACAAAAACTGGTCGCCGATGCTCACCTATCTAACAGACAGATTAAATATTATTTTTGTGTGTCAGGGGTACAAAAATGTTGCATTGCACCAACAACAAAAATTGCTGTAGGTCACAGATTAACAGCCAGTTCAGATTCCTTCCTACTCTCTCCCTCACAGCGGCAGCCTGCTTCCTATCCCTGCACTAGTGAGAGCTGACGTGACATGCAGTGCTATGTGACATCCAGCTTATATAGAGGCTGGGTCACATGTTGCACTGGCCAATCAAAGCCATGCCATTAGTAGGCATGGCTGTGATTGCTTCTAAGGGCACACAGCTTAAACGCCTGAACACCAAACTTGAACCTGAACTTTTACGGCAAAGTTCGGGTCCGGGTACAAAAAAACCTTAAATCCGGTACGAACCCGAACTTTACAGTTCGGGTTTGCTCAACACTACACAACACCCAAAATCTATTCCAGCAAAATCTACTCTTCAAAAACCATAATTCACTCCATTCTTTCTGAGACTTGCTGTGTGCCCATACAGCTGTTTAAGAACATAAATGGTGTATTTATGTAAACTGCAGAATCAGGGTAATAAATATTGGGGTTCATTATGCTGTTAACCCTTGCTGTGTTATCAGAAAAATTGGATTGAAATTAAAAATCTGCGCAAAAACTGAAAATTTGAATTTTCACCTCCATTTATTTATTGTGGAACACCTAAAGGGTTAACATAGTTTGTAAAACCAGTTTAATTGAGGGGTGTAGTTTCTAAAATGGGGTAATTTATGGGGGTTTCTATTATGTAAGGACCTCAAATTGACTTCAGAACTGAATTGGTCCTTGAAAAAGTCGGTTTTGAAAGTTTTATAGCAAATTTGAAAAATTGCTTCTTAAATTCTAAGCTGTCTAATGTCCTAAAAAAATAAAATGTAATTTTCAAAATGATGCCAACATAAAGTAGACATATAGGGAAGTAAATACTATGTAATAAGGTATCACTATCTGCCTTTAATGCGCATAAATTCATATCAACCCAAATTTACACCTAACATCAAGTACGAGTGTAACGGGGTGCCGAGGGCAGACTCGGTCTCCCATCAGCCACAGACCTGCTGCTTAGCTTCAGGAATGAGGACCTGTGTTTGGCCTCATTCCCAGGTTGACCTTGCTAGCTGGGAGGCTCCCTGCTCCTTGGTCTGCCTTGAACGCCGAGCTGATCACTTGGCGCTCGACTTGTCGGTCTGTTGGTCATGTCACATGACCCTCACTCCCACTATAAATACAGGCGGCCTGCTGGCCACAGGTTGCCTGTGATTTTTGTCCTATAGGCTGTGTACTTTTTGTTATTTGCTACCTTTGGAATTGAACCTGGATTCGCCTCTTGACATCTCCTCTGCCTGCTCCCTGTACCTTGACGTTACCTCTAGGATTTCGACCTCGGTTTGTTTACGGATTTGCCTTTGCCTCTTCCTTGTTCTGACTTGACCTCCTGGACTGACCTCGGCTAGTTGACTCGTCTCGCCTTTGTTTTTGGCTACCTCTGGTCCACTTTCGTTTGCTTCCCTTTGGCTGTCCCCTTCCCTGCCGTCTCTCTCTCTGCTTGCACTTAGTAGGTTAGGGACCGTCGCCCAGTTGCGCCCCGTCACCTAGGGCGGGTGGTGCAAGTAGGCAGGGACAGGGGACCGGGTGGCAGCTCAGGGGGTGCACCTCCGCTCTATCTTGATACCTGTTACTCTACCCTCGTGACAGAATCACAGGCCTAATTTCAACATGGACCCTATACTGAGCCTCACCGAACATGTGCAGGGTCTTGCTCAAATAGTGCAGGAACCTGGGGAGAGACTACAGGTTCAGGAGACCGTCCGAACCCCTCCTATTCTAGCTCCTGCCACCCTTCAGGTGGAACCTCACATTAAATTGCCCGATCGGTTTTCGGGTGACCGCCAAAGTTTTTTAGCTTTCAAGGAAGGCTGTAAACTTTATTTTCGACTACGACCCCACTCCTCCGGCCCTGAACCCCAGAGGGTTGGTATTATCATTTCCTTGCTTCAAGGGGACCCCCAGGAATGGGCCTTTTCTTTACCCCCAGATTCCCCTTGTCTGAGCTCTGTGGACCTCTTTTTCCAGGCGTTAGGGGTTCTTTATGATGAACCTGACCGAGCCTCTGTGGCTGAATCCAATCTTAAGGCCCTCATTCAAGGAGATCGTCCCGTGGAGGACTATTGTACGCAGTTTCGCAAGTGGTGCGTTCTTTCGGGCTGGAACGAACCAGCGCTCAAATGTCAATTTAGGGCAGGCTTGACTGAAAGGTTAAAGGATATGTTGGTGTGTTATCCCTGTCCTGACTCTTTAGAGGAGACCATGACGCTAGCCATCAGACTAGATAGACGGATCAGAGAGACAGCGGGAGCATTTGCTTTCTCCTCATTCCATTCTTCAACCTGAGACTCCTCCCCCTGGACCCAGGATGGAGACCCATTCAGACGAGCCCATGCAACTCGGGATGACGCGAAGAGAACTACGTCGTCGTCGCAGTTCTTGTTTTTATTGTGGGGATCCCGATCACTGGATCCGTCAGTGTCCTAAAGCTCCGCCTTCTGGAAAAGCATCCAAATCTGAGGGATCCAAGGACAAGGTACTCCCGGAGGTGGTAAGAAGCAAACTATTGCTGCCGGTTTCTATTACCTTTGGGCTCTTTAAGGGGTCAGGCAATGCCTTTGTAGATTCAGGGTCAGCTTTTAGTTTAATTGATTACAAATTCGTTAATCAGATGGGAATTCCTATACTAGAATTACCCACCCCGATCCAGGTAGTCGCTATCGATTCTACCCCCCTGCTGGGGGGCACAGTTAAACTCTGTACCCCGGAGGTCACCCTATCAGTAGGGGTCTGCCACTCTGAGAAATGTTCCTTCTTTGTTTTAAAAAATCTTCCAGTTCAGGTAGTTCTTGGTTTGCCCTGGCTTCAGCAACACAATCCGGTCATTAACTGGAGTTTGGGAGAGTTAGAGAGATGAGGGCCTAACTGTAATTCCTGCTTAACCGTACTCCAAGCTGAGGTCTCATCGGATATTCCTCACTTTATTGCTGATTATTCTGATGTTTTTTCCACCACTGAGACAGATACTCTCCCTCCCCATAGGTCTTATGACTGTGCTATTGACTTGATTCCTGAGTCCAAGTTTCCTAAGGGACGGATTTATAATCTGTCCGGTCCTGAGCGCAAGTCCATGAAAGACTACATCCAGGAGAGTCTCAAGAAGGGACATATCAGGCCCTCCACCTCTCCTCTGGGAGCAGGATTCTTTTTTGTTAAAAAGAAAGACGGTGGTCTCAGGCCCTGCATTGACTATAGAAAATTGAATGAAATTACTATTAGGAATCAGTATTCCATCCCGTTGATTCCTGATTTGTTTAACCAAGTTTTGGGTGCTTCTTGGTTTTCTAAATTTGATTTGAGAGGAGCTTATAACCTGGTTCGTATTAAGGAGGGAGATGAGTGGAAGACTGCCTTTAATACCCCAGAGGGACACTTTGAGTATCTGGTTATTCCATTCGGTCTTTGCAATGCTCCAGCTGTGTTTCAGAATTTCATGAATGATATTTTTAGAGAACTTATTGGCAAGGTTATGATTGTTTATCTTGATGATATTCTTGTCTTTTCACCTGACTGGGATTCTCATGTGTCTCACATCAGACTGGTTCTAAAAATCCTCAGAGAGAACCATTTGTCTAGAATCACAAAAATAAACGTGGCCTAAATGGGTGGGACTGCTCCAGACCCCAAACACTGTGGCGTGTTTCTAACTGGGGGGGCAGTTCCTCCGAATGTGGTTCGCAGCGAACGGCTATCCCCAGCAAAAATTGCATACAATGGAGGATGCCGGCGCGAACCACAAGCACCACACAAACATCCTACACAAAATAAAACATGTGCGGATGAAAATATATAAACACATAACTCACAGAAAAAAGATGCACCACATGGATAAGCAACTGACAACACTGGCTAATCCCTCACTCTGGTGTTAAAAGCTGAGAGATTCGCCAATATTTCCAATCAGGAACATATCGGAGCCCCTTTAGGCACCACTACACGGTATCTCAGCATGACATGGGGTCCTACCACTAGACTACCTATGGTGTGTGAACAAGGTCTGAACAGGTATTAAGTAGCCTACAGCCCCATCCCACTCACCTGCACTGCAGGACCAACAATGCAATGGGGAACACATGAGGCCGCAAGCTACACCTACAACAGACCATGTGACACCGGCTTCCAGGTGCAACAGAATGTTTACAAGCCATATGCAATGGCACATTCAATACATATAAAACAAGAATCACAAAAATAAACGTGGCCTAAATGGGTGGGACTGCTCCAGACCCCAAACACTGTGGCGTGTTTCTAACTGGGGGCAGTTCCTCCGAATGTGGTTCGCAGCGAACGGCTATCCCCAGCAAAAATTGCATACAATGGAGGATGCCGGCGCGAACCACAAGCACCACACAAACATCCTACACAAAATAAAACATGTGCGGATGAAAATATATAAACACATAACTCACAGAAAAAAGATGCACCACATGGATAAGCAACTGACAACACTGGCTAATCCCTCACTCTGGTGTTAAAAGCTGAGAGATTCGCCAATATTTCCAATCAGGAACATATCGGAGCCCCTTTAGGCACCACTACACGGTATCTCAGCATGACATGGGGTCCTACCACTAGACTACCTATGGTGTGTGAACAAGGTCTGAACAGGTATTAAGTAGCCTACAGCCCCATCCCACTCACCTGCACTGCAGGACCAACAATGCAATGGGGAACACATGAGGCCGCAAGCTACACCTACAACAGACCATGTGACACCGGCTTCCAGGTGCAACAGAATGTTTACAAGCCATATGCAATGGCACATTCAATACATATAAAACAAGAATCACAAAAATAAACGTGGCCTAAATGGGTGGGACTGCTCCAGACCCCAAACACTGTGGCGTGTTTCTAACTGGGGGCAGTTCCTCGAATGTGGTTCGCAGCGAACGGCTATCCCCAGCAAAAATTGCATACAATGGAGGATGCCGGCGCGAACCACAAGCACCACACAAACATCCTACACAAAATAAAACATGTGCGGATGAAAATATATAAACACATAACTCACAGAAAAAAGATGCACCACATGGATAAGCAACTGACAACACTGGCTAATCCCTCACTCTGGTGTTAAAAGCTGAGAGATTCGCCAATATTTCCAATCAGGAACATATCGGAGCCCCTTTAGGCACCACTACACGGTATCTCAGCATGACATGGGGTCCTACCACTAGACTACCTATGGTGTGTGAACAAGGTCTGAACAGGTATTAAGTAGCCTACAGCCCCATCCCACTCACCTGCACTGCAGGACCAACAATGCAATGGGGAACACATGAGGCCGCAAGCTACACCTACAACAGACCATGTGACACCGGCTTCCAGGTGCAACAGAATGTTTACAAGCCATATGCAATGGCACATTCAATACATATAAAACAAGAATCACAAAAATAAACGTGGCCTAAATGGGTGGGACTGCTCCAGACCCCAAACACTGTGGCGTGTTTCTAACTGGGGGCAGTTCCTCCGAATGTGGTTCGCAGCGAACGGCTATCCCCAGCAAAAATTGCATACAATGGAGGATGCCGGCGCGAACCACAAGCACCACACAAACATCCTACACAAAATAAAACATGTGCGGATGAAAATATATAAACACATAACTCACAGAAAAAGATGCACCACATGGATAAGCAACTGACAACACTGGCTAATCCCTCACTCTGGTGTTAAAAGCTGAGAGATTCGCCAATATTTCCAATCAGGAACATATCGGAGCCCCTTTAGGCACCACTACACGGTATCTCAGCATGACATGGGGTCCTACCACTAGACTACCTATGGTGTGTGAACAAGGTCTGAACAGGTATTAAGTAGCCTACAGCCCCATCCCACTCACCTGCACTGCAGGACCAACAATGCAATGGGGAACACATGAGGCCGCAAGCTACACCTACAACAGACCATGTGACACCGGCTTCCAGGTGCAACAGAATGTTTACAAGCCATATGCAATGGCACATTCAATACATATAAAACAAGAATCACAAAAATAAACGTGGCCTAAATGGGTGGGACTGCTCCAGACCCCAAACACTGTGGCGTGTTTCTAACTGGGGGCAGTTCCTCCGAATGTGGTTCGCAGCGAACGGCTATCCCCAGCAAAAATTGCATACAATGGAGGATGCCGGCGCGAACCACAAGCACCACACAAACATCCTACACAAAATAAAACATGTGCGGATGAAAATATATAAACACATAACTCACAGAAAAAAGATGCACCACATGGATAAGCAACTGACAACACTGGCTAATCCCTCACTCTGGTGTTAAAAGCTGAGAGATTCGCCAATATTTCCAATCAGGAACATATCGGAGCCCCTTTAGGCACCACTACACGGTATCTCAGCATGACATGGGGTCCTACCACTAGACTACCTATGGTGTGTGAACAAGGTCTGAACAGGTATTAAGTAGCCTACAGCCCCATCCCACTCACCTGCACTGCAGGACCAACAATGCAATGGGGAACACATGAGGCCGCAAGCTACACCTACAACAGACCATGTGACACCGGCTTCCAGGTGCAACAGAATGTTTACAAGCCATATGCAATGGCACATTCAATACATATAAAACAAGAATCACAAAAATAAACGTGGCCTAAATGGGTGGGACTGCTCCAGACCCCAAACACTGTGGCGTGTTTCTAACTGGGGGCAGTTCCTCCGAATGTGGTTCGCAGCGAACGGCTATCCCCAGCAAAAATTGCATACAATGGAGGATGCCGGCGCGAACCACAAGCACCACACAAACATCCTACACAAAATAAAACATGTGCGGATGAAAATATATAAACACATAACTCACAGAAAAAGATGCACCACATGGATAAGCAACTGACAACACTGGCTAATCCCTCACTCTGGTGTTAAAAGCTGAGAGATTCGCCAATATTTCCAATCAGGAACATATCGGAGCCCCTTTAGGCACCACTACACGGTATCTCAGCATGACATGGGGTCCTACCACTAGACTACCTATGGTGTGTGAACAAGGTCTGAACAGGTATTAAGTAGCCTACAGCCCCATCCCACTCACCTGCACTGCAGGACCAACAATGCAATGGGGAACACATGAGGCCGCAAGCTACACCTACAACAGACCATGTGACACCGGCTTCCAGGTGCAACAGAATGTTTACAAGCCATATGCAATGGCACATTCAATACATATAAAACAAGAATCAGTTATGTGTTTATATATTTTCATCCGCACATGTTTTATTTTGTGTAGGATGTTTGTGTGGTGCTTGTGGTTCGCGCCGGCATCCTCCATTGTATGCAATTTTTGCTGGGGATAGCCGTTCGCTGCGAACCACATTCGGAGGAACTGCCCCCCCAGTTAGAAACACGCCACAGTGTTTGGGGTCTGGAGCAGTCCCACCCATTTAGGCCACGTTTATTTTTGTGATTCTTGTTTTATATGTATTGAATGTGCCATTGCATATGGCTTGTAAACATTCTGTTGCACCTGGAAGCCGGTGTCACATGGTCTGTTGTAGGTGTAGCTTGCGGCCTCATGTGTTCCCCATTGCATTGTTGGTCCTGCAGTGCAGGTGAGTGGGATGGGGCTGTAGGCTACTTAATACCTGTTCAGACCTTGTTCACACACCATAGGTAGTCTAGTGGTAGGACCCCATGTCATGCTGAGATACCGTGTAGTGGTGCCTAAAGGGGCTCCGATATGTTCCTGATTGGAAATATTGGCGAATCTCTCAGCTTTTAACACCAGAGTGAGGGATTAGCCAGTGTTGTCAGTTGCTTATCCATGTGGTGCATCTTTTTTCTGTGAGAACCATTTGTCTGCTAAATTAGAGAAGTGTGTATTTGGAGTTCAAGAAATTCCCTATCTGGGCTATATTCTTACTCCTCATTCATTTAAAATGGATCCCAGTAAGGTTCAAGCTATCCAAGACTGGATAAGACCATCCTCCTTAAAGGCTCTCCAACGTTTTTTAGGATTCGCCAATTTTTACCGTAAATTCATAAAGAATTTTTCTGTTATTGCCAAACCCCTCACGGACCTGACTAAAAAAGGTTCAGATCTGGTTAACTGGTCGTCGGAGGCCTGTCGAGCCTTTGATACCCTAAAAAATTGTTTCCAAACGGCTCCAGTCTTGGTTCAGCCTGATACCGAGGAACCTTTTGTGGTGGAGGTTGATGCCTCAGAGGATGGTGTGGGGGCCGTCCTTTCACAGGGGTCCTCTAACCTCACTAATTTAAGGCCATGCGCCTTCTTCTCTCGCAAGTTCTCTCCTTCGGAGAGAAATTACGATATTGTAAGCCGCGAGTTACTGGCCATTAAATGGGCATTTGAGGAGTGGAGGCATTTTTTAGAAGGGGCTAGACATCGTATTACTGTTCTCACTCATCATAAGAACTTAGTGTTTCTTGAGAGGGCCAAACGTCTCAATCCTAGACAAGCCAGATGGGCCTTGTTTTTCACTCGTTTTAACTTTTCTGTTACTTTCAGACCAGGAAGTAAAAATGTCAAGGCAGATGCCTTATCCCGGAGTTTTAATGCCGTCCAACCTCCTGATACCCCTCCAGAACCCATCTTGCCGGCTAACATCTTTGTGGCAGCAGTTTCTGCAGATCTCTCTTCTGAGATTCAACAGGCCCAGCAACTTGCTCCTCCACAAACACCGGCAGATAAGTTATTTGTTCCTGAATTCTTTCGTGTTCAATTATTGGGTGAATGTCATGACTCTGTGCTCTGTGGTCATCCAGGTATTGCTGCCACTAAGGAATTGCTGCTGAGATCTTTTTGGTGGCCCACTTTGTCTAAAGATGTATGGTCTTATGTTTTAGCTTGCGATGTTTGTGCCCGGTCTAAGACTCCTAGAACACATCCCGCGGGTGAATTACAACCACTACCCATTCCCTGTAAGCCTTGGTCTCACATCTCCATGGATTTTATTTCTGATTTGCCCCTCTCTGAAGGGAAGTCAGTAGTGTGGGTAGTGGTTGACCGTTTTAGCAAAATGGTGCACTTTGTTCCTTTAAGTAAGCTCCCTAATGCAAAGACCTTAGCATCCTTGTTCATTGAACATGTGGTACGTCTGCATGGTGTCCCTGAGAATATAGTCTCTGATAGAGGCGTTCAGTTTGTTTCTAGCTTTTGGAGGGCCTTTTGTAGTAGATGTGACGTCTCTTTGTCTTTTTCGTCTGCTTTCCATCCACAGACCAATGGACAGATGGAACGGTTAAATCAGGCAGTGGAGCTTTTTCTGAGGTGCTATGTATCGCATAATCAACTCCTATGGGTGAGATACCTCCCGTTGGCAGAATTCGCCATCAACAATCGGGTTAATTCTTCCACGGGGGTGTCTCCTTTTTTTTGTAACAATGGTTTGCATCCTCGCTTTAGTTCTAATCCCTCTGTGTTCTCACTCAATCCGCAGGCAGATTCTTTTACCTCTAGACTATGCACATTCTGGGCACAGGTTCAATCGAACCTGGAAAAGGCCCAGGAGACCCAGTGTAAACATGCCAATAAGAGACGTTCTAAGGGGGTAAATTTTGTACTTGGCGATAAAGTGTGGTTGTCGACTAAAAATCTTGCTTTGAAACAATGTTCTAAGAAATTTTCGCCGCATTTCATTGGGCCATACAATATTATTGAGATTATCAACCCAGTATCTTTTAGACTTAAGCTACCCGACTCCCTTCGCATACTGTACATGATGTGTTCCATAAGTCATTACTTAAGAAGTATGTGCACCAATGGTTCCGGTTAAAGGACCGCCTCCACCTGTGGAGGTTGAGGGTCAGGAGGAATTCATTATTTGTAAAATAATTGATGTAAGAAAGATTAGAAATTCCTTTCAGTACCTGGTCCACTGGAGAGGTTTTGGACCTGAGGAGAGGTCCTGGATACCTATGTCTAGGATGCATGCTTCCAGGTTAATAACCAAATTCCACCGAGAAAACTTGTCCTTAAGGCTTGGGTCCGGTGGCCCCTCGTAAAACAGGGCACCGAGGGCAGTCTCAGTCTCCCATCAGCCACAGACCTGCTGCTTAGCTTCAGGAATGAGGACCTGTGTTTGGCCTCATTCCCAGGATGACCTTGCTAGCTGGGAGACTCCCTGCTCCTTGGTCTGCCTTGAACGCCGAGCTGATCACTCGGCGCTCGACTTGTTGGTCATGTGACGTTGGCCACGTCACATGACCCTCACTCCCACTATAAATACAGGCGGCCTGCTGGCCACAGGTTGCCTGTGATTTTTGTCCTATAGGCTGTGTACTTTTTGTTATTTGCTACCTTTGGAATTGAACCTGGATTCGCCTCTTGACATCTCTTCTGCCTGCTCCCTGTACCTTGACGTTACCTCTAGGATTTCGACCTCGGTTTGTTTACGGATTTGCCTTTGCCTCTTCCTTGTTCTGACTTGACCTCCTGGACTGACCTCGGCTAGTTGACTCGTCTCGCCTTTGTTTTTGGCTACCTCTGGTCCACTTTCGTTTGCTTCCCTTTGGCTTCTCTCTCTATCTCTCTCTATCTCTCTCTCTCCTTGCACTTAGTAGGTTAGGGACCGTCGCCCAGTTGCGCCCCATCACCTAGGGTGGGTGGTGCTAGTAGGCAAGGACAGGGGACCGGGTGGCAGCTCAGGGGGTGCACCTCTGCTCTATCTTGATACCTGTTACTCTACCCTCGTGACAACGAGATTCAGTAGAAAATGGACGTGCCTAGGGCTCAAGAAAATAGCGCACAATAGGGTAGTACGTCCTAGCTATTAAATAGGACAAGAATGCTTTGCGAGTAGAGGCTCCCCTTTTTAGGTTGTGCTATAATAGGCACAACCCTATTGTAGGCATATCATATGAAGAAACAGTCGCCTTCAGGTGTGCAGCCACAGGTTAAGGTTCCAATGTAGAAGCATGTACAGTCCCCCTTCACTGGCAGTTAGTACAATCATATAGATTACACTGCAATTAGATATATTTGAATATATAATGAATGTCTGAAAATTAACAACCAATTAATAAAATACATGGAAATAAGTGCTTTTATATTCATTTTAATATAATCTAAACAAATATGATAAATTTTAAATTTTTTATCAAACAATTGCAGTGTAATCTATATGATTGTACTAACTGTCTATGAAAAAACTGTAGGCATTTCTAAGATATGAACACCGTCCCCAGAAGTGTTTTTTTGGCTTTTTTTTTTTTTTTTTACTATATATGTCCCTATGTGTACTCTATGTTTGTATCCAATTACCTAACCTGATGAAGGGGTTCCCCGAAACGCGTTGTTTTTACTGGAAACCTTTTAATTGGAATAAAAGTTTTAAACTCAAATTTGCCTTGACCAGGTTTTGGAGTGCCGAAAGCAGAATTTTCTTTCCTTCTCTATATCAAGTATGAGATGTCACTATAAAAAAAATCTGACAGTGGCTTGGATAAAAACATTCCAAAGTTATTAGCAAATAAAGTGACAAATGTCAGATTTCCAAAATTAGGCCTGGTCACAAAGGTGAAAATGGCTTGGTCTTGAAAGGGTTAAACCATCAGCTGGTCTGGTGCATATGTCCTTTATCCAGACTTGTGAGTCTGACCTAAGATGTATTCACTAATCATAGCTCTCCCTTATTGAAGCTGAGCTAAAAAGGGATCAAGCAGCAAGCACTGAGAAAAATTAATTGTATGCAATCAGAACTTTTAGGGGTTATTTATCAGAAACCAGCTAATTTGTGACAAGGTTCATGCCTGACAGAAATTAGGCCATTCGGGGCATATGGATGGCGTAAAAGCAAAAAAACAGGAGTTTTAAAACAGTGTCTTATGACTTGTTCTTTTCCAGCTCATGATTCAAATTCAAGGGCATTTTTACACAAGTGTGTTCAGTCCATATTAGAGCAGTCTTTCCCAGGCTGAACATTGCTCTTGTGACACAAACTCACAACATTATAATAATTTATAATGCTGTGGGTTCCTGTGCGATCTGAGATCTATTGTACAATTCAGAACAGCCGTGGTCAGAGGGGCAATGTTCATCCCGGGAACTACTGCTCTCACATGCACATGTTTACCAGACTGAATATACTTTTTCTGCGACTGAAAATTGTTCCATTCATCTAAATGGGCTTGTTTTAGATTTCTCCAAGCCCGTTCAGGTGAATAGAACTCTTTTTAAGTTGCAGAACATTTTCTACAGCAAAATCTGCCATGTGTGAAGACACATTTACACAAATATACATTTACATTTGCAAAGTTACATGTTTTTAAATTTAATCTTTACTGTTTCTTTGTGTATTTCCATTTTTCCATAGCAAACTCTGGAATCCAATATCACCAGTCTGGTCAAACACAGCGGTGAACTTGAAACCCAAATGGCTAAACTTATTCAAATTTGCCAGCAGATTGAGGTAAGAACAACTTCTAAACTGACTACCTAGCACCATACCACATAACGGCTTTATGAACCACGGAACATACACAATGAGATGTTATTATTGGAACAGTTGTATTCTTTTAAAAGATTATTATGTTCATTGTAGACATTTATAACATATCCATAAGAAATACCACAAATGTCTAATAAATGGAGGAGCCACCTCTGGGATCCACACCAGTCTCTAGAACAGGACCCCTCTCCCACCCTGTGTAACCTGGATGTGGTAACCAGAGGTGGTTGAGGCTACAGAAATCGAGGGGTAGACTGTGCTACACTTTTCCATAACTCCTATACAATTGAATGGGAAGTCAAAGGCTATGTACAGTTTGAGAGGCAATTTTTTACTAGTTTTTGGCTAAAAATCATTTTTTCAATTGGCCTTTATTAAAACATTGAATTGTTCTGTCACAAAGGGTTTAAATGTTAACTGCTAACTGTGTGACTGGCACTTTTACTTCCTGACAGTCATCTAATAAACTCTTATTTAAGCCACATTCTTGTCAGTAAGATAAGAACTGATCTATGAGTGTTTATAATGTCAAAGAGCAGATAGAAGGAGTCCGTCTGCTCCTGGTCTGACCAAAAGACAGAAAATCCAAAGGGTGCTTCAAGAGCATGTTAGCTCTGTACAGAAATTTTTTTTTAATAAAGACCAATTTTTAAAAAAGCTCAAAAAGAGTACAATGCAATAATATAAAATAATGCCCCCAAACTTAGACATAGCCGTTAACTAGGGTTGAGCGAACCCGAACTGTAAAGTTCGGGTTCATACCGAACTTTATGGTTTTTGGTACCCGAACACGGACATTTTTGTAAAAGTTCGGTTCGAGTTCGGTGTTCTGCGATTTCTTTGCGCTCTTTGAAAGGCTGCAGGGCAGCCAATAAACAAGTGTTTCACTAGTTTGCCCTTAGAAGCCATCACAGCCATGCCTACTAATGGCATGGCTGTGATTGGCCAAGAGCAGCATGTGACCCAGCCTCTATATAAGCTGGAGTCACGTAGTGCCGCACGTCACTCTGCTCTTCTCAGTGTAGGGATAAGATGCTGCTGCTGTTGTGAGGGAGAGATTAGGGAAGAATTCTGTTAAACTTGGTGGTGTGTTCAATCTTCAAACTACAGAGATTATTGAGGGTGCTATGCTACATTTTTGAACCCAACCCTGAGCCCAGTGACACTGAAAAATAAGTTTTAATCCATCTGCTAGTTCGGTGGGCGTCGGCGGCCCTTGCAACTGCATGTGAACTGCATGCGTGCCAGGGACATTACTTTAATTCTGTTCTGGTAGCACAGTGGAGGACAAATTCCCTTTTTTGGCCGTTTAACCACCTGCCGACCGCCTAACGCAGGGATGCGTCTAGGCGGCGGCAGGTCTGTTCCTCCTTGACGCGGCGGCGCGTCATTTCGCGAGAGGCGAGATTTGCTGTGAACGCGCGCGCGTTCACAGCAGCTCAAAGATCGCAAGTTATACTGCAGCCTGCCAGCGATGATCAATCGCTGGCAGGCTGTAGATGCGAAATAAATCGCATCAAACATGTATATCAGACGCTGTTTTGTTAACAGCATCTGATATACCTGCTACCTGGTCCTCTGGTGGTCCCATTTGCTGGGATCGACCACCAGAGGACCAGCTAGCTATGTAAAGTAGCACCAAGCACCACACTACACCCCCCCCCCCGTCACTTATTAACCCCTTGTTAACCCCTGATCACCCCATATAGACTCCCTGATCACCCCTGTCACTGATCACCCCCCTGTAAGGCTCCATTCACATGTCCATATGTGTTTTGCGGGTCCGCAAATCCGCAAAACAAGAAAACCGGCCATGTGCTTTCCGCATTTTGCAGATCCGCACATTGCCAGAACTATATAGAAAATGCCTTTTCTTGTCCACAATTGCAGACAAGAATAGGACATGTTCTATATTTTTGCAGAACGGAAGGCAGACCCGGAAGTGCGGATCCGCAATTCCGGATCCGAGCGGGACAAAGTCTGTCCCCATAGAAATGAATGGGTCCGCAATTCTGTTCCGCAAACAGAATTGCGGACGTGTGAATGGGGCCTAAGGGTCCCTTATCACCGCCAGATAGTTGGCTACTTGTTAGGTAGCTGGCGCCCAGCCCACCGCACCGCACCGCAGTCACTGATTTTGGCGGAGATTTTTTCATCCACATTGATCGATGCAAATGAAAAAATCTGTGCTGTTCATTTTTTTTTTTTTCAGCCCAGAGGCTGAACGGAAAGAAAAAATCTCATTACCCGTATGCTCAATATAAGGAGAATCGCAGAAACTCCTAATGCTGGGCATACATGTAATGATTGCGGAGACCCTCAAATGCCAGAGCAGTACAAACACCTCACATGTGACCCCATTTTAGAAAGAAGACACCCCAAGGTATTCCGTGAGGGGTATGGTGAGTTCATGTAAAATTTTATTTTTTGTCACAAGTTAGCGGAAAATGACACTTTCTGAGGAAAAAAAAGACTTTGTAAAAAAAAAAAAAAAATTTCCGCTAACTTGTGCCAAATTTTTTTTTTTTCCTGTGAACTCGCCATGCCCCTCACGGAATACCTTGGGGTGTCTTCTTTCCAAAATGGGGTCACATGTGGGGTATATATACTGCCCTAAAGCGTGAGAATCCAAATGCGTAAAATTGCCCTGTGAAATCCTAAAGGTACTCATGGGAATTTGGGCCCCTTTGCGCATCTTGGCTGCAAAAAAGTGTCACTCATGTGGTATCGCCGTACTCAAGAGAAGTAGGGTAATGAGTTTTGGGTGTATTTTTATATATACCCATACTGTGTGTGAGAAATATCGCTGTAAACGACAACTTTTTAAATTTTTTTATACAAAGTTGTCAATTTACAGAGATATTTCTCTCACCCAACATGGGTATATGTAAAAATACACCCCAAAACACATTGCCCTACTTCTTCTGAGTTCGGCGATACCACATGTGTGACACTTTTTTTCAGCCTAGGTGCGCAAAGGGGCATAAAGTCCAATGAGTACCTTTAGGTTTTACAGGGTTGCTCACAATTTAGCCCCGCCCAAAATGCCAGAACAGTACAAACACCCCACAAATGACCCCAGTTTGGAAAGAAGACACCCCAAGGTATTCGCTGAGGGGCATAGTGAGTCCATGAAAAATTGAACTTTTTGTCACAAGTTAGCGGAAAGGGAGACTTTGTGAGAAAAAACAATAAAAAATCAATTTCCGCTAACTTGTGCCAAAAAACAAACTTCTATGAACTCTCCATGTCCCTCACAGAATACCTTGGGGTGTCTTCTTTCCAAAATGGGGTCACATGTGGGGTATTTATACTGCCCTGGCATTTTAGGGGCCCTAAAGAATGAGAAGAAAAATGCGTAAAAATGCCCTCCTATAAGGTACTCATTGGAATTTGGGCCCCTTTGCGCATCTTGGCTGCAAAAAAGTGTCACACATGGTATCGCCGTACTCAGGAGAAGTAGGGCAATGTGTTTAGGGGTGTATTTTTACATATACCCATGCTGGGTGAGAGAAATATCTCTGTAAATTGACAACTTTGTATAACATTTTTTAAAAAGTTGTCATTTACAGAGATATTTCTCACACACAGTATGGGTATATGTAAAAATACACCGCAAAACACATTGCCCTACTTCTCCTGAGTATGGCGATACCACATGAGTGACACTTTTTTGCAGCCTGGGTGCGCAAAGGGGCCCAAATTCCAACGAGTACCTTTTAGGTTTTATAGGGATGCTCACAATTTAGCCCCGCCCAAAATGCCAGAACAGTAAACACACCCCACAAATGACCCCATTTTGGAAAGAAGACACCCCAAGGTATTCACTGAGGGGCATAGTGAGTCCGTGGGAGATTTTTATTTATTTTTTGCCAGAAGTTAGCAGAAATGGAAACTTTATTATTATTTTTTTTTCTCAGAAAGTGTCATTTTCCGCTAACTTGTGAAAAAAAAATGAAATGATACATGAACTCACCATGCCCCTCCGCGAATACTTTGGGGTGTCTTCTTTCTAAAATGGTGTCATTTGGGGGGTATTTATACTATCCTGGCATTCTAGCACCTGAAGAAACATGACAGGTGCTCAGAAAATGAGAGCTGCTTCAAAATGTGGAAATTCACTTTTTTCCACCATAGTTTGTAAACGCTATAACTTTTACCCAAACCCATAACTATACACTTATTGGATTTTTTTTTTTATCAAAGACATGTAGAACAATAAATTTATAGAAATATTTATATAGAATTGTAGTTTTTTTGTTTTTTTTTTAAATGACAACAGAAAGTGAAAAATGTCATTTTTTTTTTTGAAAAAATGTTGTTAAACTTTTATTAATAGCAAAAAAAGTAAAAATGTCAGCAACAATGAAATACCACCAAATGAAAGCTCTATTAGTGAGAAGAAAAGGAAAAGCAATAAACGGTGAAAATAGTGTAGTGCAGAATTGTAAAAAGTGGCCTGGTCATTAAGGGTGTTTAAGCTAGGGGGGCTGAGATGGTTAAAAACCCCTGCGGCATACAGTGCATACCTGGCAGTGAAAATTGTTTTGTGACCTAAAGCGATTTTTTTATCTGTCTGCAACAGGCACTGCATACTGTATCTGACAGTCCAATAAAACCGCTAAATACTGCAGTTACCTTGCTGATATAAAAAAGCACACTTTTTTTGAAAGATAGTAAATTTATGCGCTATGCTGCATTTCTGACAATCCAATGAAAAAGTTACATACTGCAGTTACATTGCTGCTATTAAAAAGCACATTATTTGTGCTAGATAGCAAATTTGCTTGCTACGCTGCATTTCTGACCGTCCAATACAAATGTAACATACTGCATTTACATTGGTGCTATAAAAAAAACACTTTTTGTGCTAGATAGGTGACAGGGACGTAAATTTGTAAAAAATCGTCTGTTACATTGGTGGGTGACATTTTGCCAGTTTTGTCGTATACAAACCCCTGCTCTGCATAGGTGTCAGGGACGTAAATTTGTATAGTCTGTTACAATGTTGGTTGAAATTTTGCCAGTTTTGCCGTATAAAAACCCCTGCTCTGCATGGGTGCCAGGGACGTAAATTTTTATAAATCGTCTGTTACATTATTGGGTGACATTAACCCAGTTTTGCCATATACAAACCCCTGCTCTGCATAGGTGACAGGGAGGTAAATTTCTAAAAATCATCTGTTACATTGGTGGGTGACATTTTGCCAGTTTTGTCGTATACAAAACCCTGCTCTGCATAGGTGCCAGGGAGGTAAATTTGTAAAAATCGTCTGTTACATTATTGGGTGACATTTTGCCAGTTTTGTTGTATACAGACACCTGCTCTGCATAGGTGACAGGGAGGTAAATTTCTAAAAATCATCTGTTACATTGGTGGGTGACATTTTGCCAGTTTTGCCATATGCAAACCCCTGCTCTGCATAGGGGACAGGGACGTAAATTTGTATAAATCGTCTGTGACATTCTTGGGTGACATTAACCCACTTTTGCCATATACAAAACCCTGCTCTGCATAGGTGACAGGGAACTAAATTTAGTAAAAACGCCTGTTACTTCGGTGGGCGACCGCAAAAAATGAAGACATGGTCAAATAAGGGATGTGACCCTGGTCGTGGTGCTACTGGTGTTGGTGGAGCTCCTGTTGCAGGGAGAGGATGTGGTCAATCTGTGCCAGCTACATGCCCAAATGAAACACCTTCCTCAGGTGCGCGTAGACGACAGAGCCTTCAGCGTTATTTAGTATGCCATAATGCCGCTACGAATGTTGAGGCCAGAACAAGTACAGTCGCTAGTAGATTGGGTGGCTGACAGTGCCTCCAGTACCTTCACATTGTCTCCTACCCATTCCACTGCTAAAAGGTCAGAGTTGGCACCTGCAGGCTATGGGCATCTATCTAGCACATCACCCCCTTGCAAATCAGCCAAGCCCCAAGTTATGCATTGTGATTAGTGATGAGCGGGATGTGCCATATTCGATTTCGCGAATATTCGCTTGAATATTCGTCATATATTCGTCGAAATCGAATATTCGTCATTATTCTATATATTGCGAATGTTACGCGAATTTATATTCGCATTGCGAATTAAACTTAGAGCTGCTGAGTTCCTAATGGTTGGAACTTGTATTGCTAAATTGACGAAGATAACGAATATCACGAATATAGCGCTATATTCTCAATCTTCCTTATATTCTAGCAATACAAGAACCATTAGGAACTCATATCTAAGTTGAATCCCCAATGCGATTAATATAACCTGCATTAATCGCATTGCGAATTCAACTTAGAGCTGAGTTCCTAATGGTTGTTGAATTGCTAGAATATAACGAAGATTGATAATATAGCGCTATATTCTCAATCCTCATTATATTCTAGCAATACAACCATTAGGAACTCAGCTCTAAGATGGAATCGCAATGCGAATAATACTTACAATTATTAATCACTTTGCGAATCCATTTGATGCCTCTATTTGATTGTATATGACGGTTGACTGTGACTACCACCAACGTTCTGCTGCCTCCAAAGCAAGATATATAAACCCCCAGGGGCCATTAGGGCGTTTTTGATAGAAAACGCATCTGCGTTTTTATAATTTTTTTCATTTTGGTTTAATTTTTTTGTGTATTTTGCCACATTTGGTTGCATATTTACATTTGGTATAGGCAAATATGGTAGTCTAGATCATGTGTCTATACCAAAACCTAGGATCATTGTTTGACAGCATATTTTCTAAGCCATATAGCTGAATATAGATTTGGGCAGAGTAATGATCTAGACCTGTGTTTCCCAACCAGTGTGCCTCCAGCTGTTGCGAAACTACAACTCCCAGCATGCCTGCACAGCCAAAGGCTGTCCGGGCATGCTGGGAGTTGTAGTTTAGCAAAAGCTGGAGGCACACTGTTTGGGAAACACTGAATTCTAGGCTACCATATTTGCCTTGCCTATACCAAATGTAAATATGCAACCAAATGTTGCAAAATCCACAAAAAAATTTAATAAAAATTTTAAAAAATGATAAAAACGCATATGCGTTTTTGATGCGTTTTTTGATGCGTTTTCTATCAAAAACGCCCTAATGGCCCCTGGGGGGTTCAGATATCTTGCCTCGGAGGCAGAACGTTGGTGGTAGTCATAGTCAACCGTCATATATAATCAAATAGAGGCATCAAATGGATTCGCAAAGCGATTAATAATTGTAAGTATTATTCACATTGCAATTACAACTTAGAGCTGAGTTCCTAATGGTTGTATTGCTAGAATATAAATTAATGAAGACTGAATTCTCAATCTTCGTTATATTCTAGCAATACAACCATTAGGAACCCAGTTCTAAGTTGAATTCGCAATGCGAACATATACTCGCATTGCGAATTAAACAGAGCTGGGTTCCTAAATGGTTGGCTTGCTAGAATGACGAAGATCACGGCATATTTGTTAGTTCTAGATAGCCATAGCCAAAAAATAGTGAAGTAAGGGCTCTTTCACACTGGCGTTTTATCTTTCTGTCCTAGAGTTCCGTCCTCGAGGCTCTAGGACGGAAAGATACTGATCAGGATAATCCCAATGCATCCTGAATGGAGAGAAATCCGTTCAGGATGCGTCAGGATGTCTTCCGTTCAGTACTGAGACTTTTTTGCCGTAGCAAAATCCGCAGCATGATGCGGATTTTGCTCCGGACCCAAATCCTGAAGGCATGCCGGAAAGAAGGATCCGGAATTAATGGCCATTGAAAAGCATTTATCCAGATCCGGCTTTAAGCTAAACGTCGTTTCGGCACATCGCCGGATCCGACGTTTAGCTTTTGTGAATGAGTCACCATGGCAGCCAGGACGCTAAAGTCCCGGCTGCCATGGTAAAGTGTAGTGGGGAGGCAGGGGAGAAGTATACTTACCATCTGTGCGGCTCCCGAGTCCCGGGCCCTCCACAATGATGTCAGAGTGCCTCCATGAGCATGGATCACATGATCCATGCGCGTACGGCTCTCTGACGTCATTGTGGAGCACCCCGGGAGCCGCACGGACTGTAAGTATCTACTCCCCCGGCTCCCCACTACTTACTATGGCAGCCGGGACTTTAGTAGCGTCCTGGCTGCCATGGTTACCTGAAAGCATATTGAAGACTGATCAGTATTCCAATGCTTTCTGTTGTCTTATGTTGTGACGGATCCGGCGGGCATTTCTTGCGACGGAAGTGCACGCCGGATCCTCACAACGCAAGTGTGAAAGAGGCCTAAGTTGCATATACCCCAATGCAAGAATATTACTTTGCATACTTTATTTTTTAAGTACATGTCTCTCTTAAAGGGGTGGTCACTCTTAAAGGGCAATGCCGGGTCATCATCAGCTAGGAGATGGCCAAAAAGCACCGTAAAGGGATGCAGAAAATGGAGGAGCTACTTTCCCAACTCACAATGTTCCCATAGAGGCCTTTTTTATTTTGTTAATAAATAGTTTTTTCTGAGTTATAACGCGTGATTTCAGTTTTTTATAATGTTATGTTATGGTGTAATTCTTACTGATAACTTTATTTATTCTAAGGCCCCACCATTAACAAAGACTGCTGCTATTATCCTCACCACTATGAGTTCTGTGTAGGCCTTATACTACCAAATTTCCATGTACCTGCGGCTGCTGTATGTCATCATACTGATGAGTTTTGGATGGAAAAAAATTGCCTTAATGTAACCAGAGTTGTTAAAATAAAACAGAAAACCAAAAATGATTTAAAACCAAACCAAACTTTATAAATAAAATATAAAACAATTGTTTAAAGAAACATAAAATAAAAATTAAATAAAACTAAGGCAGGGCTTTCAGGACATCATGCTGGTTGATCAGCTCCGTTATGGCCTTCTGATGCCACTCCTCCATGGCCTTCATTTCTTGGCTGATCTTCAGCTGCAAAGCCCTCATCCTCCTGGAGTGCTCCCGCTGCAGCATAATTATTTTCTTTTTCATTTCTTTTATTACTGCCCAAAAAAAAATTATATTGAAAATCAGATTAAATAACTTTTATTGATTAGTGTATAAAGGAGCTGGCCATTAAAATTGCAATCAGTTATATAGTTCTTTACTTAGGAATATTTCAATAGAGTATTTTATTAAAAAAAATTGTGGGATCAGTTGACTGTTGACTGTTGACTGATTGGTACTATTTTGGGGTGCATACGTCTTTTTGATTGCTTGGGTTTGGAATTTATGTCATGGAACGTTACAAAATATGTATACTGTATAAAAAAAAATATTTGTATGGGATTTGCCAAAGGGGTAAGAACACGCTATATTGTTATAGAGCTGCTTTTTACGGATGCGGCTATACCAATTATGTGCACTATATTATTTATGTAATTTTTAGATTACATAAATGAATATATATGAGAAGACGATTTCTAATTTATTCTTCTTTAAAAAAAAAAAATTTGTCTTTTTTTTGTCTTTCAATTTTTTTTTTTTTATATATCTATTTTCTATTTATCAAAACCCATCTGCATCCTGAAGATCCAATGGGTCTGATCACTACACAGTGCATTGCAATAGTCATCTATTGTAATACACTGTATAGTCAGTGCCACACTTACACTAAGGCTGATCAGACCTCAGGGTCTGATCGGCCTTAGGTAAATGGCAACTAGGACGCCTTTGTAAGGCGTCCGGGTGCCATGGCAACCAACTTGCCGTTGCGGAAGCAGTGACGGCAAGATGGAAGAGAGAGGGAGCTCCGCATAGATGTTGCTGGCCTTAAACAGGCTTTTTTTAAAGTGCTGCGCTATGATTGGTTAGTCTGCAGAGAGAAAACAATCGGAGCGCTTACGAGCAAGGGAACACTCTGATTGGTCCCTTGCCGGCTTACCACTTGTGTCTGCTTCTGGGGAGAGCGGAGACTCCGGGGCTGTGACACTTTAGGCCCCTTTCACACGGGCGAGTTTTCCGCGTGGGTGCAATGCGTGAGGAGGACGCATTGCACCCGCCCTGAATCCGGACCCATTCATTTCTCTGGGGCTGTGCACATGAGCGGTGATTTTCACGCATCACTTCTGCGTTGCGTGAAAATCGCAGCATGTTCTATATTCTGCGTTTTTCACGCAACGCAGGCCCCATAGAAGTGTATGGGGCTGCAGGAAAATCGCAAGCATCCGCAAGCAAGTGCGGATGCGTTGCGATTTTCCCGCATTGTTGCTTAGCAACGGGACCCAATCTCTATTATTTTCCCTTATAACATGGTTATAAGGGGAAATAATAGCATTCTTAATAAAGAATGAATTGTTAAATGAAGTGGAGGGGGTTAAAAATAATAAGTTAACTTACCTTAGCCACTTGATCGCGTAGTTGCGATCTCTCCTCTTTCCCTGCAGCATCTAAGATCTAAAGGACCTGTGATGACGTCCATCACATGGTCCATCTTACCATGGTGATGGACCATGTGATTGGACCATGTGATGTCATCACAGGTCCTGTAGATCTTAGATGCTGCAGGGAAAGAGAGGAGAGATCGTGACTACGCGATCAAGTGGCTAAGGTAAGTTAACTTTTATTATTTTTAACCCCTTCCACTTCATTTAATAATCCATTCTTTATTAAGAATGCTATTATTTCCCCTTATAACCATGTTATAAGGGAAAATAATCAATTCTCCAGAAGACCCGAAACCGGACTTCAGTGATGAAGTTCGGGTTGGGTACCAAACATGGCGTTTCTTCTCACTCGCGTGCAAAACGCTTTACAAACGTTTGCACCCACGCGGGAAAAACGCGCATATTCCCGCAACGCACCCGCCTCTTATCCGGGCGTCAAACATGACGCCCGTGTGAAAGAGGCCTTATAGTGTCACAGCCCCAGGAGCAGTTTGGGCGTGGCCGTACGTCAAAATGCAGCAAGTCACTTGTTATTTGGTCGTACAGTTATGTCAGAAAGCATGAAGGGGTTAAAGGATAAAGATTTAACATGTTTGTTATGGTTTTCTGGAATAAACTGACACCAGTGACTGAGTTAAAACACCCACAACACATATTATTTACCCTCCTGGCGGGGGGTGGTCACCAGCTCCTCCTCCTCCTCCTCCTCATTCTCCTCATGAGAACTGGGATGGTCTTAGGGTCCGGCATCCTCATGCTGTGGGGTAGGGGCAGAGGGTCCTGCCTGCTCCTGCTCCTCCTCCTCCGACACCTCTTCCTCCACCACCACTGCCTTTTTTGAAGGCCTGCAGTGGACTGAGGGGACGGGATCACCTATAATGGCAAAATTTTCTTAAGTTATAAAAACCTCATAAAGCATAACTGTACCTATACATTACAGAGTGTTGCTGAAAGATACAAGAGTCATGTAAGCATTGTACCTGGGCAGATTTTGTTTTGTATCTCAGTGATCCGATCCTGGTGTCTCCTCTTCAGGTCGGACCACTTTTTTATAATGGCCATCCTCTTGTGTGTGGCATTGTGGTCACGATAAAGCTCATAATCGATCCTCCTCAGGATCCGCTGCTTCTCCAAATGGGACCTGGTGGTGTCGTAATTCATCTCAAGCATTCGCTGCAGGATAAAAATGCAACCATATAATCCCAAATTTGTCAAATAAAAGTATTAGAAATTAATGTCATCATCTCAACACAACAAAAAATGTTTGAGTGTTTGAAAGTAAAACATTAGATTTAACGTTACAGTTATACAATCGAATTATATTTAAATTGTATGTGTGTTGGGTATGAGCAATCGGATATTGGCCATCTGAGGAGAGATGTACCCGTCTAGTGAGGTGACGGTACGGTATGGGGTGTACAGCTGGTCCGCCTCCACATGGTGCACCCTGGGTAACGCTAAATGAACCAGCAAATAATGGCGGTCAAACATTACTTCTCCTGACCAACCAGACGCATATTAGAATCCAAAGACTATGTGTGTGTGTGGAGGGATATACACTGTGGGGTATACGGTGTGGGGTATATAGTGTGGAGTATACAATGTGGGGTATACGGTGTGGAGTATACAATGTGGGGTATGCACTGTGAGGCAGGAAAATGGATGTGCATTGTGCATATGAGAGATGTTTCTCAGCTGTCCAATGTGTCCATACATACATGCTAACAGACATAGTGGTGTGATGTCTTAACAATACTTAGTGCACCTATCATAAACCCCTTCACGCCCAATGACATAGCTGTACGTCATCTGGCGGTTGTGGCACTCTTTGGAGGTGCGCTACTGGAGGTCGGGTTCCCACCCCTTAGTATCAAGAAGGAAATAAACTCCAGTTTATGCGTTGAAGATAAGTTTCTTTTAATCAGAAGTGCGGTAAATCATATACATGCGTGTGACGTTTCGGCCACAATACGGCCTTCATTAGACTGATACCGCTCTGAGGACTGTTTGGAAAATGGGCGTGTTGGTAGCAAAAGTAGACCACTGTCTATGTAGATATGCGGACGCAGGCCTTCCCTGCTATCGGGTCCCCATTACAGCAGCACGGTGACCCGATAGCCACCGCACCCACCGCCCAATTACACGGAAAAGCCGCAAACCGCAGGTCTGAATTGACCCCCCCGGCACATTGTCCCAAGGTGCCTGCTGATTGATTTCAGCAGGCACCCAGTTCTGATCACCGCCAGCCGCGTAGCGGTGATCGGAACTATACATGATGTACCGTTGTGTCATGTGTCCTTAAGGGGTTACAAACCCGTAAAACTGGCGTGGCATTGCTTTTTATTTAGCAATTTTTGTACATTTTACATTTTGTTTGGCTTCCCAATACATCTTATGCAATATTAAATGGCGGAGTTAGAAAGTACAACTTGTCCCGCAAAAAACAAGCCCTCATATGGCTATGTGAACAGGCAAATAAAAAAGTGATGGCTCTTTGAAGGCAGTGAGCAAAATAAGAGGCTAACAACAAAACCTCTGGCTTTGACAGGGTTAATATGCACTGAAGCAAGAAAAAATGTGAATTTGTACAAATACATTGAAATAACAAGCCTGTGATATGTAATACAGTGCTGTAATGTGGAATTACTTACAGTGATCAGGAGTAGAGATGAGCGAACACCTGGATGTTCGGGTTTGAGAGGTTCGGCCGAACTTCCAGAAAATGTCCGGGTTCGTGATCCGAACTCAACCCGAACCCCATAGAAGTCAATGGGGACCCGAACTTTTGGGCACTAAAAAGGCTGTAAAAGACTCCCGGAAAGGGCTAGAGGGCTGCAAAAGGCAGCAAAATGTAGGTATATCCCCTGCGAACAAATGTAGATAGGGAAATGAATTAAAATAAAATAAATAAAAATTAACCAATATCAATTGGAGAGAGGTCCCACAGCAAGGAATCATGCATCATATCACCCACCACTGGAGAAGGCCACTCATTTATTTCAGACCAGCACCCAGACAGAGTATACGGGTCCCACAGCAAGGAATCATGCGTCATATCAACCACCACTGGAGAAGGCCACTCATTTATTTAGGACCAGCACCCAGACAGAGGAGAGAGGTCCCACAGCAAGGAATCATGCCTCATATCAACCACCACCGGAGAAGGCCACTCTCATTTATTTGGGACCAGCACCCAAACAGAGGATACAGGTCCCACAGCAAGGAATCATGCGTCATATCAACCACCACCGGAGAAGGCCACTCTCATTTATTTAGGACCAGCACCCAGACAGAGGAGAGAGGTCCCACAGCAAGGAATCATGCCTCATATCAACCACCACCGGAGAAGGCCACTCTCATTTATTTGGGACTAGCACCCAGACAGAGGATACAGGTCCCACAGCAAGGAATCATGCGTCATATCAACCACCACCGGAGAAGACCACTTTCATTTATTTCGGACCAGCACCCAGACAGAGGAGAAAGGTTTTCACAGCAGAGAATCAGGCATTTAGATCACCCACCACAGGAGTAGGCCATCATTTAATGGGACCCTGGCAACCATGTCAGATGGCACAAACATCCGTTTCACATCACCCAGCACAAGAGAAGGCCACTTTGAGAGACTTTGACCCCTGCACCCAGACGGAGGAGAGAGGTTTCACAGCAGAGAATCAGGCATTTAGATCACCCACCACAGGAGTAGGCCATCATTTAATGGGACCCCGGCAACCATGTCAGATGGCACAAACATCAGTTTCACATCACCCAGCAGAAGAGAAGGCGACTTTGAGAGACTTTGACCCCTGCACCCAGACGGAGGCGAGAGGTCCCACAGCAGAGATTCAGACATTTATATCAGCCAGCACAGGAGAAGGCCGCTTTCAGTGACTTAGGCCTTAGCACCGACACAGAGGAGACAGGTCAGATAGCACAAGCATCAGTTTCACATCAACCACCACAGGAGAAGGGCACTTTTAGAGACTTTGACCCCTGCAGCCACACGGAGGAGAGAGGTCCCACAGCAGAGAATCAGGCATCATGTCAACCACAACAGGAGTAGGCCACCTTTGTTTCTTTGACCCCTGCACCCAGAAAGAGGAGAGAGGTCCCACAGCAGAGATTCAGGCATTTATATCAGCCAGCACAGGAGAAGGCCGCTTTCAGTGACTTTGGCCCCCTGCACCCACACAAAGGAGACATGTCAGACAGCACAAGTATAACATTCATATCACCCAGCACAGGAGAAGGACACTTTCATGTACTTTGGCCCCAGCACCCAGACAGAGGGAAGGTTCATTCAACTCTGGGTTGCACCCCAAGATCCTACTTAATTTCAAAAATTGATTTTTCAATGAAGAAGTGGCAAGGAGTATAAGACAACATGGTTTAAGGCAGTTATTAAGGACTACTCTGCACAAGGGAGGGTCAGGTCTTGTGGGATCCATGCCTGGTTCATTTTTATAAATGTCAGCTTGTCCACGTTGGCTGCGGACAGGCGGCTGCGTTTGTCAGTAATGACGCCCCCTGCCGTGCTGAATACACGTTCAGATAAAACGCTGGCCGCCGGGCAGGACAGCTCCTCCAAGGCATAACATGCTAATTCTGGCCACGTGGACAATTTGGAAACCCAGAAGTTGAATGGGGCCGAACCATCCGTCAGTACGTGGAGTTGTGTGCAGACGTACTGTTCAACCATGTTAGTGAAATGTTGACTCCTGCTAACACGTTCCGTATCAGGTGGTGGGGCAGTTAGCTGTGGCGTGGAGACAAAACTTTTCCACATTTCTGCCATGCTAACCCTGCCCTCAGAGGAGAAGGCCGTGACACTGCTGCGTGGGCGACCTCTAGCTCCTCCTCTGCCTTGGGCTTGGCCTTCCACCTGTTCCCCTGTAACAGTTGGGAATGCTCTCAGGAGCGCGTCTACCAGTGTGCGCTTGTACTCGCGCATCTTCCTATCACGCTCCAGTGCAGGAAGTAAAGTGGGCACATTGTCTTTGTACCGTGGATCCAGCAGGGTGGCCACCCAGTAGTCAGCACACGTTAAAATGTGGGCAACTCTGCTGTCATTGCGCAGGCACTGCAGCATGTAATCGCTCATGTGTGCCAGGCTCCCCAGAGGTAAGGACAAGCTGTCCTCTGTGGGAGGCGTATCGTCATCATCCTCTGTATCCCCCCAGCCACGCACCAGGGATGTGCCTGCGCTGTGCTGGGTGCCACCCCGCTGTGAACCTGCTTCATCCTCATCCTCCTCCACCTCCTCCTTATCCTCCTCGTCCTCCAGTAGTGGTCCCTGGCTGGCCACATTTGTACCTGCCCTCTGCTGTTGCAAAAAACCTCCCTCTGAGACACTTCTAACAGACTGGCCTGAAAGTGCTAAAAACGACCCGTCATCCTCCTCCTCCTCCTCCTCCTCCTCCTGGCCCTGGCCCTGGCCCACCTCCTCTTCCATCATCGCCCTAAGCGTTTTCTCTAGGAGACATAGAATTGGTATCGTCACGCTGATAACAGTGGCATCGCCACTGGCCATGTTGGTGGCGTACTCTAAACAGCGCAACAGGGCACACAGGTCTCGCATGGAGGCCCAATCATTGGTGGTGAAGTGGTGCTGTTCCGCAGTGCGACTGACCCGTGCTTGCTGCAGCTGAAACTCCACTATGGCCTGCTGCTGCTCGCACAGTCTCTCCAGCATGTGCAAGGTGGAGTTCCACCGGGTGGGCACTTCGCATATTAGGCGGTGAGCGGGAAGGCCGAAGTTCCGCTGTAGCGCTGACAGGCGAGCAGCGGCAGGATGTGAACGCCGGAAGCGCGCACAGATGGCCTGCACTTTATGCAGCAGCTCTGACATGTCTGGGTAGTTGTGAATGAACTTTTGCACCACCAAATTCAGCACATGCGCCAGGCAAGGGATGTGCGTCAAACCGGCTAGTCCCAGAGCTGCCACGAGATTTCGCCCATTATCGCACACCACCAGGCCGGGCTTAAGGCCCACCGGCAGCAACCACTGGTCGGCCTGTTGTTGAATACCCCGCCACAACTCCTGCGCGGTGTGGGGCCTGTCCCCCAAACATATGAGTTTCAGAATGGCCTGCTGACGTTTACCCCGGGCTGTGCTGAAGTTGGTGGTGAAGGTGTGTGGCTGACTGGATGAGCTCGTGGAAGCAGAGGAGGAGGAGGAGGAAGCCGAGTAGGAGGAGGAGGCTACAGGAGGCAAAGAATGATGCCCTGTGATCCTTGGCGGCGGAAGGACGTGCGCCAAGGAACTCTCCGCCTGGGGCCCAGCCGCCACTACATTTACCCAGTGTGCAGTTAGGGAGATATAGCGTCCCTGGCCATGCTTACTGGTCCACGTATCTGTGGTTAGGTGGACCTTGCCACAAATGGCGTTGCGCAGTGCACACTTGATTTTATCGGACACTTGCATGTGCAGGGAAGGCACGGCTGTCTTGGAGAAGTAGTGGCAGCTGGGAACCACATACTGGGGGACAGCCATGGCCATCAGCTGTTTGAAGCTGTCTGTGTCCACCAGCCGGAATGACAGCATTTCAAAGGCCAGTAGTTTAGAAATGCTGGCATTCAGGCCAAGGGCTCGAGGGGGAATAGGTGGGAATTTGCGCTTCTTCTCAAAGTTTTGAGAGATGGAGAGCTGAACGCTGCGCTGTGAAATAGTGGAGACGCTAGGTGACGGTGGCGGTAGTGGTGTCGGTGGCACATCCTCTGTTTGCTGCTCGGCAGGTGGCAACATTCCTCTCGAGGTGGAAGCCGAGGCAGCAGCGGTAGAGGGAGCAGGGGGAGCCTGAGCGGGTTCCTTGTTTTTAAGGTGTGTACTCCACTGCAGTTCATGCTTTGCATGTAGATGCCTGATCATGCAGGTGGTGCTCAGGTTAAGAACGTTAATGCCTCGCCTCAGGGTCTGATGGCACAGCGTGCAAACCACTCTGGTCTTGTCCTCAGCACATTGTTTGAAGAAGTGCCATGCCAGGGAACTCCTTGAAGATGCCTTTGGGGTGCTGGGTCCCTGTTGGCGCTGGCCAATAGCAGGCGAACTCTCTGGACGGCGGCTGTTCTGCTTTTGCCCCTGTTGCGCTAAATACTGCAGTTACCTTGCTGATATAAAAAAAGCACACTTTTTTTGAAAGATAGTAAATTTACGCGCTATGCTGCATTTCTGACAATCCAATCAAAACATTACATATTGCAGTTACATTGCTGCTATGAAAAAGCACATTTTTTGTGCTAGATAACAAATTTGCTTGCTACGCTGCATTTCTGACCGTCCAATACAAATGTAACATACTGCATTTACATTGGTGCTATAAAAAAAAAACACACTTTTTGTACTAGATAGGTGACAGGGACGTAAATTTGTAAAAAATCGTCTGTTCCATTGGTGGGTGACATTTTACCATTTTTGTCATATACAAACACCTGCTCTGCATAGGTGCCAGGGAGGTAAATTTGTAAAAATCGTCTGTTACATTATTGGGTGACATTTTACCAGTTTTGCCGTATACAAACTCCTGCTCTGCATAGGTGCCAGGGAGGTAAATTTGTAAAAATCGTCTGTTACATTATTGGGTGACATTTTGCCAGTTTTGCCGTATACAAACCCCTGCTCTGCATAGGTGACAGGGACATAAATTTGTAAAAATCGTCTGTTACATTATTGGGTGTCGGTGACATTAACCCAGTTTTGCCATATACAAACCCCTGCTTTGCATAGGTGACAGGGAGGTAAATTTCTAAAAATCATCTGTTACATTAGTGGGTGACATTTTGCCAGTTTTGCCGTATTCAACCCCTGCTCTGCATAAGTGACAGGGAGGTAAATTTCTAAAAATCATCTGTTACATTAGTGGGTGACATTTTGCCAGTTTTGTCATATACAAACCCCTGCTCTGCATAGGTGACAGGGACGTAAATTTTTATAAAACGTCTGTTACATTGGTGAGTGACATTTTGCCAGTTTTGTCATATACAAACACCTGCTCTGCATAGGTGCCAGGGAGGTAAATTTGTAAAAATCGTCTGTTACATTATTGGGTGACATTAACCCAGTTTTGCCATATACAAACCCCGGCTCTGCATAGGTGACAGGGACGTAAATTTTTATAAATCGTCTGTTACATTATTGGGTGACATTTTTCCAGTTTTGTCGTATACAAACACCTGCTCTGCACAGGTGACAGGGAGGTAAATTTCTAAAAATCCTCTGTTACATTGGTGGGTGACATTTTGCCAGTTTTGCCATATGCAAACCCCTGCTCTGCATAGGTGACAGGGAACTAAATTTAGTAAAAACGCCTGTTACTTTTTGGGAGAACGCAAAAAATGAAGAGAGGGTCAAATATGGGATGTGACCCTGGTCGTGGTGCTACTGGTGTTGGTGGAGCTCCTGTTGCAGGGAGAGGACGTGGTCAATCTGTGCCAGCTACATGCCCAAATGAAACACCTTCCTCAGGTGCGCGTAGACGACAGAGCCTTCGGCGTTATTTAGTATACCATAATGCCGCTACGAATGTTGAGGCCAGAACAAGTACAGTCGCTAGTAGATTGGGTGGCTGACAGTGCCTCCAGTACCTTCACATTGTCTCCCACCCATTCCACTGCTGAAAGGTCAGAGTTGGCACATGCAGGCTATGGGCATCTATCTAGCACATCACCCCCTTGCAAATCAGCCAAGCCCCAAGTTATGCATTTTGATGACTCTGCTGGCAGGTTTTTCCAGGGCCATCCACCTAGTCCTGCCCCAGAAGTGGAAGAGATTGAGTGCACTGATGCCCAAGCTAGGGGGGCTGAGGTGGTTAAATACCCCTGCAGAATACAGTGCATACCTGGCAGTGAAAATTGTTTTGTGACCTAAAGTGATTTTTTTATCTGTCTGCAACAGGCACTGCATATCTGACAGTCCAATAAAACCGCTAAATACTGTAGTTACCTTGCTGATATAAAAAAAGCACACTTTTTTTGAAAGATAGTAAATTTACGCGCTATGCTGCGTTTCTGACAATCCAATCAAAACGTTACATATTGCAGTTACATTGCTTCTATAAAAAAGCACATCATCCTCATCAATATCATTTCAGCTGTACAGTGTTTGTCGGGAGTGGCCTATTATATGTAGGATGGTCTTAGAAAAATGGGCGGGGTCAATTTTTTGGCGCTGCATAATTTTTTTTTTTCTTTTCGGACCCCCCCCCCTAGACAAAATTTCTGGGTGCTCCCCTGCATGGGAGGACCACCGCAGCCCGTCTCTGATGATGACTAAACACAGGTGCCAACTGCTGCGGCTTTCTGCAGTGTGCAAACTGACACGGAGGGCAGGGGTGAAGACTGGGTGGAAGATGATGTAGAGGACGATGAGGTCCTAGACCCCACATGGAATCAAGGTCATGCGAGTGACCTGTGCAGTTCAGAGGGAGAGGCGGTGGTCGCACAGAGCCACCAGCACAGCAAAAGCAGAGCATCCCTAGACATTACGCCTGCTACTGCCCACCGCACCCAGGGACCGAGCACAACAAAGACAGCTCCAAAGAGTTCCCTGGCGTGGCAGTTCTTCAGACAATGTGCAGACGACAAGACACGAGTGGTCTGCACGCTCTGCAATCAGAGCCTGAAGCGAGGCATAAACGCTCTAAACCTGAGCACAACCTGCATAACCAGGCATCTAAGTGCAAAGCACGAGCTGCAGTGGAGTAAACACCTCCAAAACAAAGAAAGGTCTCAGGCTCCTCCTGCTCCCTCTTCTGCTGTAGTGTCAGCCTCATCCTCCACCTCTGGAGTATGCAAAACAAATGTGGAGCCCCAGTTATGGGTCTACAACACAATGAAAGCCAGATATCCCTCAAAGGAAGGAAAACCAAGCAAAGGGGTGTCTCCATTACAGAGATCACCAAATCCACCATATTAAGTGGCCCCTATATCAAGATCCCACTTTTTTTACAAGCTTTAAGGATGTGACAGGGAAAACCTAAGCTAGGTATCCATCCACAGACAGCTGTTTCAGGGTGTTGCCCCTCATCAGTGTGGAGTAGGATTCTGGCTAACCGGGAGCAATGCCTCGGAGACTACTCAAACACAACAATAGCTGATCTCAGGGAGACCAGCTACAAAAAACACCGCGGAGCCTCACTTAAGAGTCTCAACACAGCAATCCGAAGTGCAAAGTTCCCTGGGAAACAGGAATATGCAAAACAAATGTGGAGCCCCAGTTATGGGTCTACAACACAATGAAAGCCAGATATCCCTCAAAGGAAGGAAAACCAAGCAAAGGGGTGTCTCCACCTCCACCTCTGGAGTGACAGTGGCACCGGCCACCCTGCAAAAAGAGGATGTGTCAGCAACGCAACCATATCCGTCACCTTCAACAAGCAGCACCACAATATCCCATGGCAGGGTTCAGCTGTCCATCTTCCAAACAATGGAGCGAAAAGAGGAGGTACCCCCCTACCCACCCGGGATCCCTGGCCCTGAATGCCAGCATTTCAAAATTCCTGGCCTTTGAAATGCTGTCCTTCCGTCTGGTGGAGACGGAGAGTTTTAAAAACCTTATGGCGTTGGCTGTCCCACAGTAAGTCGTTGCCAGCCGCCACAATTTTTCCAGGCGAGCCATCCCTTACCTGCACAAACGAGTGGGGGACAAAATCAGGTGTGTACTACACAACACCATTTGTGGCAAGGTCCACATAACTACCAATACGTGGACCAGTAAGTACGGGCAGGGACGTTATATCTCCCTAACAGCACACTGGGTAAATGCAGTGGCGGCTGGGCCTGAGGCGGATAGCTGTTTGGCGCATATCCTTCCCCCACCGAGGATTGCAGGGCATTTCTCTTTTCCTCATGTTGCCTCCTCCTCCTACTCCTCTTCCTCCTCTAACACCTCTTCATCCGGTCAGCATAACACGTTCGCCACCAACTTCAGCACAGCCAAGGGAAAACACCAGCAGGCAGTTTTGAAACTCATCTGTTTAGGGGACAAACCCCACAACGCGCAAGAGCTGTGGACGGGCATTGAACAACAGACTGAGTGGTTGGTGCCACTGAGCCTCAAGCCCGGCCTGGTGGTGTGCGATATTGGGCGAAATCTTGTAGCAGCTCTGGGCCTAGCCCTTGCCTGGCGTATGTGCTGAATTTGGTGGTGCAGAAATTCCTGAAAAACTACCCTGATATGTCAGAGCTGCTGCAGAAAGTGCTGGTTGTCTGTGCACGCTTTCGACGTTCTCACCCTGCTGCTCGCCTGTCTGCGCTGCAGCGTAACTTCGGCCTTCCCGCTCACCGACTCGACGTGCCCACATGCTGGCAATAGTGGAGTTTCAGCTGCAGCACGCACGGGTGAGTCGCTCTGCGGAACAGCACCACTTCACCGCCACTGAGTGGGCCCCCATGCAAGACCTGCGTGCCTTGTTGCGCTGTTTCGACTACTCCACCAACATGGCCAGTGCTGATGACTCCGTTCTCAGCGTTACTATCCCACTACTATGTCTCCTTGAAAAAACGCTTCGGGCGATGATGGTAGAGGACGTGGCACAGGTGGAAGAGGAGGAAGAGCGATCATTTCCATGGTTATCAGGCTAGTCATTCACAAGTGGCTCAGAGGGTGGGTTCCTGCAACAACATAGGCCAGGTACACAATTGTCCAGCCAGGGCACAGTTGAGGAGGATTAGGAGAAAGCGGAGGATGAGGAAGAACCATTTTCACAGCAGGGTGGCACACAAAGCAGCTCAGGGGCATCACTGCAGCGCGGCTTGGGGAATACTGAGGACACAGACTATACACCTCCCACAGAGGACAGCTTGTCGTTGCCTCTGAGCAGTGTGGCACACATGAGCGACTACATGCTGCAGTGCCTGCGCAATGACCACTGAGTTGCCCACATTCTAACTTGTGCTGATTACTGAGTGGCTACCTGTCTAGATCCCCATTACAAGGGCAACGTGCCGTCTTTAATTCCCTCACTGGAGCGTGATCGGAAGATGCGCGAGTACAAGCGCATGCTGGTAAATGTGTTGCTGATGGCATACCCACCTGACACTGGGGTCTCAGTGGAAGCACAAGGCGAAGGCAGAGGAGGAGGAAGAGGTCGCCAACGCAGCCGGGGCACCGCCAGCACCTCAGAAGGCAGGGTTAGCATGGCCGAAATGTGGAAAAGCTTTGTCACCACGCCACAACAACCAGCACCACCAGCTGATATGCAACGTCTTAGCAAAAGGCAGCATTTTAGCAACATGGTGGAGCAGTATGTGTGCACTCACCTACACGTACTGACTGATTGGTCTGCCCCATTCAACTTCTGGGTCTCCAAATTGGGCACATGGCCTGAGCTTGCCCTTTACGCTTTGGAGGTGCTGGCCTGCCCTGCAGCCAGTGTATTGTCTGAACGTGTATTTAGCAGGGCAGGGGGCGTTATCACAGAAAAGCGCAGCCGCCTGTCCAATGCTAATGTGGACAAGCTCACGTTCATTAAAATGAACCAGGCATGGATTGCACAGGACTTGTCTGTACCTTGTGCAGAATAGACATTTATACTGGCCTTAACCATTCATTCTTGTACTCAAGTGCACTTATTCTTTGTTTTATTTTTTGTTATATATATGTCCCAATATTTTGGAGGCTACCCCAATAAAAAAAGTGTCAGCTACCTCCTCCACCGCCATGTTAACCGCCTCCTCAACCTCCTACTCCACATCCTCCTCCTCCTAGTTCAAGATTGTTACTTTTAATTTTTATTTATTTTATGTTATTTCCCTATCCACATTTGTTTGCAGAGCACTTGCCATGCTCTTAAGCACATGTTGCTGCATTTTGCAGCCCTCTAGCCCTTTCCATGATATTTTTAGAGCCATTTTGTGCCCAAAAGTTCGGGTCCCCATTGACTTCAATGGGGTTCGGGTTCGGGATCAAGTTCGGGTCCCGAACTCAAACTTTTTTGCGAAGTTCGGCCGAGCCCGAACTTCCAGGTGTTCGTTCAACTCTACCGCTAACCCCTTCAGGACCAAGCCATTTTTCACCTTTTCGGCTAAGCATCATTTTTCAAATCATGTGTCACTTTATGTGTTAATAACTTTGGAATGCTTTTACGTATCCAAGCGATTCTGAGATTGTTTATTCGTGACTCATTTTACTTCATGTTTATGGAAAATTTGAGTTAATATGTTTTACATATATTTTATAAAAAATCAAACATTTACAAAAAATTTGGAAAAAAATTCAATTTTCTACATTTGAATTTCTACATGTTAAGGACGGATGATGATACCTCATAAAATAGTTATTAAATAACATTCACCGTGTGTCTACTTTAGGTTAGCATCATTTTGTAAATGACATTTTATTTTTTAGGATGTTAGAAGGCATAGAATTTTAGAAGTAATTTTTAAAATTTTGTACTTATCCAAGCCATTCTCAGATTGTTTTCTACTTGATGTTAGGGGTACATTTGGGTTGATATGCTTTATCTTTATAATACAAACAATACAAAATGTACAGAAATGTACAGAAATTTTTTTCTAAATTTGAATTTCTACGCATTAAAGGCAGATAGTGATACCTCATTACATAGTATTTACTTCCCTATATGTCTACTTTATGTTAGCATCATTTTGAAAATTACATTTTATTTTTTAGGACATTAGACAGCTTAGAATTTAAGAGGCAATTATTCAAATTTTCTCTAAAATTTTCAAAACCGACATTTTTAAGAAACAATTCAGTTCTGACGTCACTTTGAGGGCCTTACATAATATAAATGACCTCATTTTAGAAACTACACCACTTAAGTTATTCAAAACTGATTTTACAAACTTTGTTAACCCTTTAGGTGTTCCATAGAAAGTAAAGCAAAATGAAGGTGACATTTAAGATTTTCATATTTTTTGTGCAGATTTTTCCTTTTAATCCATTTTTCCTGTAACACAGCATGGGTTAACAGTAAAGTGAACCTCACTATCTATCACCTTGATTTTGCAGTTTACATAAACACCCCATATGTGATTATAGACCTCTTCATGGACACACAGCAGTGCTCAGAAGGCAGGGAGCGCCATATGATGTTTAGAGGGCAGATTTTGCTGGTATAGTTTTTGGGAGTCCTGAGATACTCTAAAAATGAAACCCACAAAAAATAACTCCATTTTGGAAACTACACCACTCAAAGAATGTATCGAGGGTCAGAGTGAAACGCTTTGGCCCCACAAGCATTTCATATATTTCAGAACTACTTGGCTGTGAAAATGAAAAATTACATTTTTACAAGAAAATTTTTCATTTCGCATTTATTTTCACAGGGGGTACCAGGAATTAATTTGTTACCCATTTCCTCCTGCTTATGGCAACACCCCATATGTGGTCATAAATAGAGATGTCGCGACTCGCAAACATAAAACTTTCTGTTCGCAAACGGCGAACGTGAACTTTCGCAAATGTTCGCGAACCGCCATAGACTACAATAGGCAGGCGAATTTTAAAACTCACAGGGACTCTTTCTGGCTCAATAGTCATGGAAAAGTTGTTTCAAGGAGACTAACACCTGGACTGTGGCATGCCGGAGGGGGATCCATGGCAAAACTCCCATGGGAAATTACGTAGTTGACGCAGAGTCGGGTTTTAATCTATAAAGGGTATCAATCACCTAACATTCCTAAATTGTTTGGAATAACGTGCTTTAAAACATCCAGTGTGTGTATACGATCAGTTATGATGTTGTATCGATCAGGTAGTGTAAGGGTTATGCCCGCTTCAGTGACAGACCAAACTGACAGACCAAACTCCCCGTTTAACGCATCACATACAATCGCAAACTCCCCATTTACACAAGGTTGGATACCAAGCTAGCCATGTCCCGTTCCTTGTCCTCACTGACGTCATTGAAGGTCTGTTCCTCCACCCAGCCACGTACAACACCAAGGGTCCCCGAAAGGTGACAACAAGCCCCCTGGGACGCCTGCTGTGGTTGGTCTTCCACTTCCTCAAAGCCACCTTCCTCCTCTGACTCCTCTTCTTCAGACTCCTCTCTCTGCGTTGCCGCAGGTTCAGCAATCGACGACTACAAGGCTGCTTCTGGTGGTGATGGTGACCACAACTCTTCCTCTTCATGCTCCTCTACGGCCTGATCCAGCACTCTTCACAGGGCACGCTCCAGAAAAAACGCATATGGGATGAGGTCGATGATGTTGCCTTGGGTTTGACTGACCAGGTTTGTCACCTCCGCAAAAGGACGCATGAGCCTACAGCCATTGTGCATGAGCGTTCAGTAACGCGGCCAAAAAATACCCAGCTCCGCAGAGGCTGTCCTCTTTTTTTTAAATTGAAAAAATCTGTTCCTACCAGTTTAATCTCTGTTTTGTCCCCTATCAGGGGCCGGTGTATGGAATAGATTTTAGGAACCGGGAGATGGAAAAAAAAGGTTGGTCGGTCCTCTTCCCTCCAATTTGTGGCACTGAGCGTGCGCCGTGCAATGTACTGTGCCACCCTATATGAGTGGTGTGTTAAGTAGTACTATTCCTATCAGTTTAATCCCTGTTACGTCCTCTATCAGGGGACGTGTATCGAATAGATCTTGGGAACCGTGAGATGGAAAAAGATGATTGGTCGGTCCTCTTACTTCCAATTTGGGGCACTGCGCGTGCGCCGCGCAATGTACTGTGCCACCAATACAAATAGTGTGAACTACTATTCTTACCATTTTAATCTTTGTTAAGTCCCCAATCAGGGGACGTGTATTGAATTGAATCCTTGCATGGGGAGATCAGTTTAATCTCTGTTTTGTCCCTTATCAGGGCCAGGGCCGGTGTAGTGAATAGATTTTTGGAACCGAGAGATGGAAAAATCACACCCGTGAAAAACACATCAAAACGCATTGCACCCGTGCGGAAAAACGCAATCACAGGCAAAACTGAATGGCTTTGCCTGTGAAATTGCACAGTTTTCACTGAACGCATCCGCAACGCATCCGGACCTAAAGCCCCATTCACACATCCGCAATTTTTGTCCCCATCCATTCCGCAGTTCTGCAGAATGGATGCGGACCCATTTATTGTGAATGGGGCCGGACGTGATCCGGAGAGCATGAACTCCCGGGTTTCAGCCCCGAAACATCCGGCCGCGGCTCTGCAAAAGATAGAGCATGTCCTAATCTTGTCCGCAGCCTGCGGACAAGAATAGGCATCTCTATGGGGAGTGCCGGCATGGTGTGTTGCGGATCCGCAAGCTTCAGAATGAATCTAAGATGGATGCTGTCCTTGCTTTTTGATAGGAGATGTGAGGGTATGTGAGGGAGGGTATGCTGATTGGCTGGAATATGTCTGCTGACTGTGAGGAACAGGGTCAAAGTTTGCTCAATTATAAAGTTTAGGGGGCGAATCTAACATCGCATATGTTCGCCCGCCACGGCGAACGGGAACATGCGATGTTCGCCGGGAACTGTTCGCCAGCGAACAGTTCGGGACATCTCTAGTCATAAACTGCTGTATGGGCAGACGCTACAGTTCAAAAGGAAAGGAGCAGGATCTGAATTTTCTAACATGGAATTTGCAGAAATCTTTTTTAAGGGCTATAACTTTTTTATTTTTTGACGGAGCTGTGTGAGGGTTTATTTTTGCAGGATGGGCTAAAGTTTTTATTGGTACTATTGTTTTTTATTTTTATTTTCTATGGGGTTCCTCATGCAGTATATATGATTAGTGTTGAGCGAACAGTTCGAGAATAGTTCGGGTTCGTACCGAATTTTGGGGTGTCCGTGACACGGACCCGAAACCGGACATTTTCAAAAAAGTTCGGGTTCGGGTCCGGTGTTCGTTGATTTCTTCCCGCTTTCTGAAGGGCTGCACAGCAGCCAATCAGTTAGCATTTTACTTCTTGCCCTAAGAGCCCATCAGAGCCATGCCTACTAATGGCATGGCTGTGATTGGCCAAGTGCAGCATGTGACCCAGCCTCTATTTAAGCTGGAGTCACGTAGCGCCGCACGTCACACTGCTCTGATTAGTGTAGGGAGAGGACGCAGCTTCTATCAGGGCGAGATTAGGCAGGTTAAAGTCAAAGTCAGCAACAGCACCTAATGAACGGATCAATTTACAGCTGAGAATCATTGAACTTCTGCTAGTTACTTGCTCGCTGGTTTTTAGGCTGCACAGAGCGTTTTTCTGTCACTTATTTTCTGGGTTGATCGGCGGCCATTTTGTGACTTGTGGTGCGCCAGAAGAAGCTGCCACCAAGTCCATCAATCCATCAATACTAGTTTTTTTTTTTTTTTTTGCTATATCCTACATCAGGGGCTTGGCTGTGCTAATTGTCACCCCTAGAAACTCAGGAAAGAAATTTCTATATTTTATTAAGGGGTTAAATACAATTGCCCAAATACCAATCCCCAAAATCTGGTGTTCCAGCTTTGGCTAGACAAGTATAATACTGTCTGCTGTCTGGCAAAGGATAGATTATTTTCTGGGGTTAAATTCAATTGCCAAAATAGCAATACTATAAATCAGTGGTTTCAGCTGTGGCTGGCAAAATAGAATAGTGTCCGAGGTAACGCCCACACGTACAGACGCACGTACACGATTCTTGAATAGTTGTATTATTGCGATAATAAAACTAACAGTGTAAAGTTGACTGTATTGCTCTAAGTTATATTCGCGTACGAATATAACTTCTATTACAGCACACCAATACTAAAACTGACTAAGAGACAGCTTTAAGTTCTATTCAAACGCGATTGCAACTTTGGAACTTAAAGTGGTGTACGATTTTAACAGTTGAGTACTAAAAAGTTGGAATCGCAATGCGATTCTTATGTAGTTGCTTAATCGCATTGCGATTACAACTTTGAGCTACCGATCACCATGGGAACGCCTCCTCCAGTAGAATGTACTGTCGGATGTGAGAATTAAGTTGAAATCGCAATGCGATTATTATATATCTGCTTAATCGCATTGCCGTTTCAACTTAGCATTGCTAAATAATTCCATCCATATTCGCTAACTTACTGACTCAGTAAGTTAACGATATGGATGGAATTATTTAGCAATGCTAAGTTGAAATCGCAATGCGATTAAGCAAATATATAAGAATCGCATTGCGATTTCAAATTAATTCTCAGATCCGACAGTACATTCTACTGGAGGAGGCGTTCCCATGGTGATCGTTAGCTCAAAGTTGTAATCGCAATGCGTTTATTGCGGTATATTATCCCTCTGGGTGTCTTTTACAGCCTTTTTAGTGCCCAAAAGTTCGGGTCCCCATTGACTTCTATGGGGTTCGGGTTCGGGTTGAGTTCGGATCACGAACCCGGACATTTTCCGGAAGTTCGGCCGAACCTCTCGAACCCGAACATCCAGGTGTTCGCTCATCTCTATATATGATATTATAATTTTATTCCGTGGGTTGATACGGGTATAGTGATACCAAAGTTATATAGTTTTTAGTGTTTTACAATTTTTTCAGCATAAATTCAGTTTTGTGTTAAAAAAAAGTGATATTTTGCATCACCATATACTAACATCCATAACAATTGTATTTATTCACCAATGTAGCTGTGTGAGGGCTTGTTTTTTGCAGGATGGTCTGTAGTTTTTACTGGTATCATTTTGGGGTACATATGACTTTTTGATTTTTTATTCTGTCATTTTCTTTTATTTTTATTCTTTATTGGGTCCTACATGTTTTATATTTGATATGATAATTTTAATCTGTGGGTCGATACGGTTATGGCGATACCAAATTTGCATTGTTTTTTGTGTGCATCATGGAAACGCGATAAAGCTGAAATGAATGCATTCTGGTGCACTCCGTTCCCTTCAATTCAGTTTTGTCCCCATTTACACAGAATGGGGACAAAACAAGCATTTTCCCCTGCTATTGAAATCCTATCACGGATCTCAATAGCGGAAAGGGAAATCGCAGATGTGAAAGTAGCCTAACACAGGTAAAGGAATGCAATTTTGTCAACAAAATGTCTTTGAACTGCACGGCCTGTTCCAGTAATGTGTCTACAAACATGGGTATGACAATGCAATAATACAATCCCTTTTTTTTTCAGTAACAACATATTTTTTCAGCCCTTGATGGGGACTTCAACTACCCAGATATAGCCTGGGAAACTGAAACCTGTAGATCTCATAAAGGAAACAGGTTCTTGGCAATAACCAATGACAATTACCTTTACCAACTGGTTCCGGACCCGACTACAGAGATGGTCATACTGGACTTAGTAATAACCAATAGACTTGACAGAACAACAGATGTGCAGGTTGGGGGACACCTGGGAAATAGTGACCATAAAATAATAACCTTCCAAAGATTGTTTTTTCAAGGAGGAACAAAAATAACAAACTGCAAAAAAAGCTAAATTTTGCCAATTAAGAGAGGCCATTGGCCTAACGGGGACAAAGTCCTCAAAAATAAAATTACAGCCACAAAATGGCTGTTTTGCCGCTTACCGCCGCAGTCCCGGGCACCGTGTTCAGCTGTGATCTGCTGCAAGTGCTTCCCATTCACTGCTGCAGTTCTGGGCTCTATCTGTGTAGGTACTGTTGTTCTGGGATCCGCTCCACAGTTTTCTCTCAGCCCTGGCCACAGCATGCTTGCTGCTTGTTTTCTGCAGCACTCCCTTAAGGGCCGGCGCACGTCACTTCTTCTGCTTTATGGGTTAGGTCATGTGACCTTGCTTACCAATCCTAGCCGTCATGCACATACATAAGTGGCTCAGCCCCCTTCCCAGATGCCTGAGTGTCAAGGTCCTTGTGTCCTGCTAAGGTTCCTGATATGTGCTTGTGTTCCTGACTCGTACTTGTATTCCTGGACTCTGCTTCCTGTTTGATCCCTGCCTGCTTGCATTGACTCTCCTGTTGCTGATCCGGATTGCCTGACCTGTACTTGTGGCGCCTGTCCTGACCTATTGCCTGCTTGACTTCACCTCTGCCTCATCCTTCAGTCCTGCACTGTTGCTCCTGGTTACGACTCGGCCTGCTGACAATGCCTGTACCTCTGGTACCTTTCTCAGGTACCTCCTGGTCCGCCTGGACCAGCTGCCTTATGTGCCTATCCTCTTCAAGAGGTAGCGACCTGGTGTTCCCCTCGGGAAAGTCTATCACCACCATCAGGGGTACTGTGAAGATCGAGCGGTTCACTTAGACAATGCCCTTAGAGGAGGTAGGACACCCGCTGGTTTGTGACACATCCCAAACTCTAATTGTGAGAGGTACATACCTTATGGGAATTAAAGGGTAAAGAAAAAAAACCCAATGTGGATAAATAGAACTGTAAAGAAAGCAATAAATAACAAAAATAAAGCATTTAAATCACTAAAACAGGAAGGTAACAAGGAAGCATTGAAAAACTATAAGGAAAAAAATTGAAATAAAAGTAGCCAAACTAGAGACAGAGAGATTTATTTCCAAAGAGAGTAAAACTGATCCTAAAATGTTCTTAACTAATATATATGGTAACACACTTTACAGAGTGATGAGGAGGGAGTTGCAGAGAGCGATGAGGAGAAAGCAAAGCTATTACATTTTTTTCCCCACTGTATTTACTGAGGAAAATAAATTGTGATGAAATGCAGAATGTAAAAGTAAATTCCCCATTAAAAGTGCCCTGTCTGACCCACGAAGAAGTACAACAATGACTTGTGTTGTACAGTGGTATCCTAAAAAGATTGATCACCGGAAACAGATGGCATAAACCCCCGTATCCTAAGAGAATTAAGCAATGTCATAGCCAGACACTTATTTCTTTTTATTTTTCACATTATTTTTTTTTTATTTTATTTTTTTGTTTGTGGAGGCCCCAAAACATTGCTAAATAGCAAAGAGAATGCATAAAGTGCGCTGGAGTATATCAATGGCTGGGTGCAGTCGGTATACCTGTCTACTCTGCCGAAGGTACGGCCAAGTCCTGTGAGATCTTTTCTTGGTTTATTTTAATGAATATGAGCTTGTCCACGTTGGCTGTGAACAGGCAGATGCGCCTGCCCATGATTACCCCCCCCCCTGCCGTGCTAAACACACCTTCAGACAATACACTTGCCACATGTCAGGCCAGCACCTCCAAGGTGTAAAGGGCAAGATCAGGCCATGTTCCCTTTTTGGAAACACAGAAGCTAAATGGAGTGTAATAATATTACAAGCTACAGCTACCTGGAGTGTAATAATATTACAAGCTACAGCTACTAGAGAGGGGTCATTGATCCAGGGAGTTATTCTGATTGCCTGATTGGAGTCGGGAAGGAATTTTTTTTTCCCTTAAGTGGGGAAAATTGGCTTCTGCCTCACAGGTTTTTTTTGCCTTCCTCTGGATCAACTTGTAGGAAACAGGCCGAACTGGATGGACAAATGTCTTTTTTCGGTCTTATATACTATGTTACTATGTAAATGGGGCAGACCTATCAGTCAGTACGTGCAGACGTGTGCACACATACTGTTCCACCATATTGCTGAAATGCTGCCTCCTGCAAAGATGGTCCACATCAGATGGTGGTGCTGGATGTTGTGGCGTGCTAACAAAGCTTTTCCACATTTTGGCCATGCTAACCCTCCCTTCTGAGATGGTGGTGGTGCCCAGCTACCTTGGCAACTAGAGATGTCGTGAACATAAAATTTTCTGTTCGCGAAATTCCCATGGAAAATTACGTAGTGGACACAGAGTCTGGTTTTAATCCATAAAGGGCATAAATCACCAAACATTCCTAAATTGTTTGGAATAACGTGCTTTAAAACATCTAGTGTGTGTGTGTGTGTGTATACGATCAGGTATGATGTTGTATTGATCAGGTAGTGTAAGGGTTATGCTCGCTTCACAGTGACAAACCAAACTCTGACAGACCAAACTCCCCGTTTAATGCACAACAAACAACCGCAAACAGTCCATTTGCACAACCGCAAACTCCCCATTTGCACAAGGTTGGATACCAAGCTAGCCATGTCCTTGTCCTCACTGACGTCATTGAAGGTCTCTTCCTCGCGCAATGTACTGTGCCACCCTATGAGTGGTGTGTTCAGTAATCACTAGTACTATTTTTATCAATTTAATCCCTGTTACGTCCCCTATCAGGGAACGTGTATCGAATAGATTTTAGGAACCGGGAGATGGAAAAAGAAGCTTGGTCGTTCCTCTTACTTCCAATTTGGGGCACTGCTCGTGCGCCGTGCAATATACTGTGAAACCCTATATGAGTGGTGTGTTAACTAGTACTATTCTTATCAGTTTAATCCCTGTTACGTCCCCTATCAGGGGACGTATATCGAATAGATTTTAGACAACCACAGAGTTGTTAATAGTTGACACACTCATGACATAAATTTTTTTCCCCGGTGCCTCCACAACGGCCCCACCGGAGGATGTCCCCGCCTCCCCAGGACAGGAAACGACGCGAAGCTGAAGTTTAAAAGGCCCCTCCCCTTACCTTGCTCCAGTTGTTTCCTGTCCTCGGGAGATCGCGGAGTCGCTCCTGGGGGAGCCGAAGATTGTGCGCACCACCTGGCCTTGTGGAAGAAGAGTGGTGTAGAAGGCGGGACGCCATCCGGAGGCTCCTGCTCCCGGACCCGCCTTTGAGCATAAGCCCGTCAGTGACGGCAGCCCGGGCTCCTGCTCCCTCGCTCCAAGTCTCGCGAGGAGCGAGATTCTCGCGGTGACGTCACAGGCGCGCCGGAAGGAGGACACAGCCGGCTAAACCAGCGTGCAGCGTCCTCGGCATGTCAGCTGCGGGAACCCCAGCGCTTCTGCCTGATGACCCCTCCACCGCCCAGAGCCAGGTAAGTCCCCTCCCCATATGGGGTAGCTATTCTTTCTGGGGGCACCAGAGCGGTTCTTTAGATAGAGACCTTCTCACTGGTGGGTGTAGGGCCCTCTCCTTCCCTCCTATGATTATTAGGGGCCCTTATTAGGTTATCCCATTGCCTTTTAGGGCAAAGACCCCGGCGCCAAGTCCAGCGGCGACCCAAAGAAAAAGAAGTGTGCTATGTGCCGGAGAACCTTGCCCTTAAACTCCTCAAAATCCCTATGCCAAAAGTGCATTGGGAAACTAGTCACAGAAGAGTCCCCTTCCTTCATCGACTCCATGAAGGGGTTAATCAGAGACGAGATTAAATCAGCCCTGCAAGATTTAGGTCCACTCCAACCGTCCACCTCTCAGACCTCCCCCCCAAGATCGAGGTCTCTGGAGGTTATGAACTCGGATGACGGCGAGATTCATTCAGATACTCATTCAGAATCCTCTGACGATGAAGCAGGCAGGCCGTACTGCACCCCCGAAGATACAGACAGACTTCTAAAAGCCATTAAAAATGCTATGAACCTCGAGGACCCTAAAGAACCCTTGTGAGTGCAGGATAAAATTTTCCACAGACTAGGGGAGAAAAGGAAAAGAGTTTTTCCTATGCATAACACCATAGAAACTCTTATTTTCAAAGAATGGAAAAACCCGGAGAAACGCAACCCAATCCCAGGTGCATTTAAGAGGAAATATCCTTTTGACGATAAAGTCTCTGTTAACTGGGACAAAACCCCCAAAATTGACGCCCCGGTTGCAAAAATCTCCAAGAGGGCGGCACTTCCGTTTGAGGACATGGGTCTTTTAAAAGACCCCATGGACAAGAGGTGCGAGGGGTATCTCAAACGCGCCTGGGAGGTAAACACTGCCATGTTAAGGCCTAGTATCGCAGGGGCTTGCACGGCAGGATCCTTGTCCATCTGGTTATCTGAGCTTGAGGAAAATATAGCAGCCCTAGAGAACAGTTGCTAGGGGCGATTCCTCTCCTCAAGCAAGCCTGTAATTTTCTCTCTGATGCCTCAACTGATCTGATTAAACTGTCTGCAAGGTCGGCAGCCCTTTCCAACGCCTCTCGCAGAGCAGTGTGGCTTCGATCCTGGTCGGGGGACGCTAGTTCCAAAGGTCGATTGTGTGCCATTCCCTGTGAAGGGGACAAATTGTTCGGATGAGTTCTCGAGGATATATTAGAGAAGGCCTCAGATAGGAAAAAGGTCTTTCCATCTGACTCAAAATTTTTCCAACAAAGGAGGTCCTTTCGCAGCCAAAGAAGATTCAGGACGGACCAGAAAAAGAGGGATTTCTCCAATAGGTGGCAGCCCTCCAAGGGGAGAGGCAAAGGATTCCTTTTAACTCCGAATCCTATTCCAAAATTCTAAAGAGTCAGCACAATGACATGAGGCTTCAGGTGGGGGCAGATTAAAAGCTTTTTCGACTTCCTGGGAAAAGATCACTTCTTCCCAATGGGTACAAAAAACAGTGCAAGAGGGATACAAAATAGAATTCCGCACCCCCCACAATTCTTCACCTTCAACAAACCATTCCGTCATCCAGGGAAACAGCAGACTTTAGAAACGGAAATTCAGTCCCTTTTACAGAAACAAGTCCTCGTACGGGTCCCCAAGACCAGGTAAAAAGGATTTTATTCCCCCATATTTTTGATCCGAAAACCCAACGGGTCCTTCAGGTTCATAATAAACCTAAAGCGTTTAAACTTGTACATACAGTACAAGAAATTCAAAATGGAATCGATCAGATCCGTAACAAACCTACTATCACGCGACTGCTACATGGCAAGTATAGACCTGTCCGACGTGTATTACCACGTCCCCATTCACCAGGACTCTCAAAAATACCTGAGAATTGCCGTGTATCTAAAGGGGAGGGAGGGTCACTTCCAGTTTCAGGCCCTCCCCTTCGGAATATCATCTGCCCCCAGAGTATTTTCAAAGGTCATGGCAGAGGTAACAGGGTTTTTTCACCTACAGGGTATTGTCATCATTCCCTACCTAGACGACCTCCTAATAACAAGTACGTCAAAACAGATCCTTCAGTCTCACCTAACCCTAGTTCAAGAAAAACTTACAGAGTTAGGGTGGCTATTAAACAGGGAAAAATCAGACCTGATCCCAGAACAACAAAAGGTGTTTCTAGGTATTCTGCTGGACTCCAGCAAATGCATGTCCTTTCTTCCCACAGGGAAACAGATTTCCCTCGCCCAAAGAGTCTCCTTATTCTGCCAACGAAAAACAGTTTCAATAAGAGATATTATGTCCCTGTTAGGACTCTTAACGTCCACGATTCCAGCAGTAAGATGGGCTCAACACCACTCCAGACCCCTGCAGTCCTTTCTTCTTCAAGTTTGGGACGGCAAACAAATGAGTTTAGGTAAGATGATAAAAATTCCCCCCAAAGTAAAGACTTCCCTGTACTGGTGGAGAGTCAACACAAATCTTCAACACGGTGTCTTCTGGCGTCCCCCAGATCCGATCATAGTCACTACGGACGCAAGCAGCCAAGGTTGGGGGGGGCCACACTCAAGGGGCCTTGGTCCAAGGCACATGGGACCAAGGCATGGCTCAGGCGTCCTCAAATTTGTAGGAACTAGGTGCGGTCTTCGAAGTCCTTCAAGCTTGCCAGCCAATGTTGTCTTCCCAGCATGTTCGAATTCTCTCGGACAACGCCACGGCCGTAGCTTACCTAAATCGGCAAGGGGGTACAAAGAGTAGAAATCTGATAAGCCTCTCGAGGGCAATCTTCAACTGGGCCGAAAAAAATGTGACGTCGCTTTCAGCTGTCCACATAAGAGGCAAAGAAAACAGCATTGCAGACTTCCTAAGCAGGGAAGTCCTAAAAGAAGCAGAGTGGTCCCTGGATCCGCAGATGTTCAGGCAAATCACAGCCAGATGGGGAACCGCAATACTGGATTTATTTGCAGATTCAAAAAACAAGCAAGTAAAAAGGTTCTGTTCTCTTTCCGCAATAGGGAGCCCGCTCTGGGTGGACGCCCTATCCTCCCCGTGGCCAAAAGGACTCCTATATGCCTTCCCCCCTTTAAATCTCATCCCTCGAGTATTAATGAAGGCCTTAGAGGAAAAGTCACACCTAATCCTGATTGCCCCATATTGGCCCAAGAGAACGTGGTTTCCCTTACTGTCCCAGCAGGCAGGGAACAACTTCTGGATTCTTCCATCCTACCTAGGGCTCCTTCGTCAGGGCCCGATCATACATCCAGAAGCAAAACGTCTACGTCTGACGGCATGGAATCTGAACAATTCATCCTAAAACAAAAAAGGCTATCGGATGCGGTCATCTCTACAATCCTAGCTAGCAAAAAGGACTCTACCTCCAAAATCTACTTAAGGACCTGGAGGGCTTTTCATAAGTTTGCAGGCGATAAGTGGAACCATCTTAATCATCCAAATATACCTCTCATCATGGAGTTTCTCCAGTCAGGACTAGATAAGGGTCTTAAACCAAACACCTTGAAAGTCCAGATATCTGCCCTTAGTAATTTTTTCGATACCAGACTGGCGGAAATACCTTTAATTAAGAGGTTTCAGAGGGGAGCAGCCAGGAAGATCCCGTTTGTCCACTCCTCCATCCCTCCTTGGGACCTTAACCTGGTTCTACAGGTCCTAATGGATCCACCCTTTGAGCCTCTCCAAGAAATTCCCTTAAAATTATTAACGTGGAAAACGGCATTTCTAATTGCCATCACCTCAGCCAGGAGGGTGGGGGAGATCCAGGCCTTCTCATGCAAACCACCATATCTCACTATCCTGGACGACTGCATTATCCTCAAACATGCCCCCTCTTTCCTCCCTAAAGTGGTCTCGAACTTCCACCGTCAACAGGAGGTCTGCCTGCCCTCCTTCTGCCCAAATCCGTCCTCGGATTTGGACAGAAGATTCCACAACATCGATGTAAGACGTTGTATCCTTACTTACCTGGACTGTTCTAGTTCGTTTAGGAAGTCCGACCATCTTCTCCTGCAGTTTCAAGGGAAGAACAAGGGAGCCGCTGCAAGCAAGGGTTCCATCTCTAGATGGATTAGAAGCACAATTGCTTGTTGCTACCAGCAAAGGAGTTATCCCCCTTCGGGAGTGAAGGCTCATTCTACCCGAGCGGTTTCAACTTCGTGGGCCGAACACGCCTCAGCTTCGGTGGAGCAGATCTGTACGGCAGCCACCTGGTCAAATCCAAACACCTTTTTCAAACACTATAAACTGGACGTCACAAATAACTCTAAGTTACTGTTTGGCAGGAAAGTGCTGTCAGCAGTAGTCCCACCCTAATATTGATTTTTCTCTGTTAATCCTCCGGTGGGGCCGTTGTGGAGGCGCCGGGGAAAAGAGTGGATTACTCTTACCGGTAATTGGATTTTCCAATAGCCTCCACAACGGCCCTGGAGTTTCCCTACCCATTGTGTTTTTTCTTCTGTTCTTAAAGTGTTTGTTGTATGATGATAATATTTCAATACACTTCTTTCAGCAATTCCGAGTCCTATGTTATTAACTGGAGCAAGGTAAGGGGAGGGGCCTTTTAAACTTCAGCTTCGCGTTGTTTCCTGTCCTGGGGAGGCGGGGACATCCTCCGGTGGGGCCGTTGTGGAGGCTATTGGAAAATCCAATTACCGGTAAGAGTAATCCACTCTATTCCTCTATGCGTCAATCTTGGTGTAGTGATGACTGTGCTCGTGTGCACGTTTGGGAGATTGCAGGCGATGGCTGTTTTTCCAAGCCTATGGTCATGCTGAGGTAGTTCAGTGACAGTTAAGTGACCCAGAAAACAATGATTCTGCAGTGTGGGCCCATTGTTGGCCTAGTAGACTTTAATGATCACCTTAGATGATCACAAAGAAAATTATTGTATCTATGAAAAATTATCCAGCCGATCGCTTTTGGTCTGTTCACAATGAAGCAACGACCTTATCATATGGGCTGTGCCAATACTGCCAACACACTCATAGAGGTGATCAGGGGCGTAGCGTGGGGGGGGCGGGGGGGGCCGTTGCCCCGGGCGCACACTGCAGGGGGGCGCTGGCCGGCTGCTGGCAATAATTCATAATTGTATGAGTAAGGAGCCGGAAACGGCGCGCCCCCTGCTGAATCACCAGGGCCGGGAACACCAGCCACATGGCAGTACTCACAGGCATAGGCTCCTCCCACCTTCCAGGCACTGCGGAGCAAGAGGAACTCAAGAAGAAGATGGCTGCTGCTTCAGGAGGGAGAGCAGCCTGTGTAAGAGAGAGCAACACAACAGTGAGTGACAGTGACTCACAGGGGGTGTGCTGGAGCCTGAGGAGCTGAAGGGGTGGGGGTGCTATATTATACATGGGGCTGGAGCCTGGAGGAGCTGGGGGGTGATATATTATACATGGGGCTGGAGCCTGGAGGAGCTGGGGGTGATATATTATACATGGGGCTGGAGCCTGGAGGAGCAGAGGGGGTGATATATTATACATGGGGCTGGAGCCTGGAGGAGCTGGGGGTGATATACATGGGGCTGGAGCCTGGAGGAGCTGGGGGTGATATATTATACATGGGGCTGGAGCCTGGAGGAGCCTAGAGGAGCTGGGGGTGATATATTATACATGGGGCTGGAGCCTGGAGGAGCTGAGGGGGTGGGGTGATATATTATACATGGGCCTGGAGCTTGGAGGAGCTGAGGGGGGATATATTATACATGGGACTGTGCTGGAGCCTGAGGAGCTGAAGGGGTGGGGGGGGTGATATATTATACATGGGGCTGTGCTGGAGCCTGAGGAGCTGAAGGGGTGGGGGGTGATATATTATACATGGGGCTGGAGCCTGAGGAGCTGAAGGGGTGGGGGTGATATATTATACATGGGGCTGGAGCCTGGAGGAGCTGGGGGTGATATATTATACATGGGGCTGGAGCCTGGAGGAGCTGGGGGTGATATATTATACATGGGGCTGGAGCCTGGAGGAGCTGGGGGGTGATATATTATACATGGGGCTGGAGCCTGGAGGAGCTGAGGGGGGTGATATATTATACATGGGGCTGGAGCCTGGAGGAGCTGGGGGGTGATATATTATACATGGGGCTGGAGCCTGGAGGAGCTGGGGGGTGATATATTATACATGGGGCTGGAGCCTGAGGAGCCTAGAGGAGCTGGGGGTGATATATTATACATGGGGCTGGAGCCTGGAGGAGCTGAAGGGGGGTGATATATTATACATGGGGCTGGAGCTTGGAGGAGCTGAGGGGGGTGATATATTATACATGGGGCTGGAGCTTGGAGGAGCTGAGGGGGGTGATATATTATACATGGGGCTGGAGCTTGGAGGAGCTGGGGGGTGATATATTATACATGGGGCTGGAGCTTGGAGGAGCTGAGGGGGGTGATATATTATACATGGGGCTGGAGCTTGGAGGAGCTGAGGGAGGGGGGTGATATATTATACATGGGACTGTGCTGGAGCCTGAGAAGCTGAAGGGGGGTGATATATTATACATGGGGCTGGAGCTTGGAGGAGCTGAGGGGGGGTGATATATTATACATGGGGCTGGAGCTTGGAGGAGCTGAGGGGGGTGATATATTATACATGGGGCTGGAGCTTGGAGGAGCTGAGGGGGGTGATATATTATACATGGGACTGTGCTGGAGCTTGGAGGAGCTGAGGGGGGTGATATATACATGGGGCTGTGCTGGAGCCTGAGGAGCTGAAGGGGTGGGGGGTGATATATTATACATGGGGCTGGAGCTTGGAGGAGCTGAAGGGGTGGGGGTAATATATTATACATGGGGCTGGAGCTTGGAGGAGCTGAAGGGGGGTGATATATTATACATGGGGCTGGAGCTTGGAGGAGCTGAGGGGGGTGATATATTATACATGGGGCTGGAGCTTGGAGGAGCTGAGGGGGGTGATATATTATACATGGGGCTGGAGCTTGGAGGAGCTGAGGGGGGTGATATATTATACATGGGGCTGGAGCTTGGAGGAGCTGAGGGGGGGTGATATATTATACATGGGGCTGGAGCTTGGAGGAGCTGAGGGGGGTGATATATTATACATGGGGCTGGAGCTTGGAGGAGCTGAGGGGGGGTGATATATTATACATGGGACTGTGCTGGAGCTTGGAGGAGCTGAGGGGGGTGATATATTATACATGGGGCTGGAGCTTGGAGGAGCTGGGGGGGGGGGTGATATATTATACATGGGCCTGGAGCTTGGAGGAGCTGAGGGGGGGGGGTGATATATTATACATGGGACTGTGCTGGAGCCTGGAAGAGCTGAAGACAGGAGAGTGATGTATCTTATTTGGAACTGTATGCTGGAGGGGCTGAAGGCAGGCAGTGAAGAGAGGGACGGTGTTATCATTTACATGGGACTGTATGTTGGAGGGGCTGAAGGCGGGGAGTGATGTATTTTACATGGTACTGTATGCTAGAGGGGCTGAAGGGGGTATAATTATTACTATAATACTACAGAGGGGCCATTATAATAATAATAACAATAACACAGAGGGGCCATTATATATTATAATTATACAGAGGGCATTATGGGGGAGGGGAGAAATCTAAACATTTTCTGTGAAACTCTGCAGAGATGAGATGCGGCAGAAAGAAGGTGTCATGACGGTCCTTATCCCGAATGAAGACGCTGAGGAAAGTCTACATCCCAGGAGAGGTCATTGGATGTAACAGGTATGTGCTGTAATACACTGTATATTTCATAGCAATGTATGTCCATCCAAATATGTGTTGGGGGGATGTAGTATTTGGCCCACCCTGCCGCATCCTGGCCCCAGACTTCAGGTCACACTGTGCGTGTTTTGAATTCTGGGGCCTCACACCCATCTACTCCATTATCTGTACTCAGAGAGTTATTACTGTGTTATCAGTGGGGTTACATAGGACTGCAGGTGACATCTACTACATTATCTGTAAAAAGGGGTGTGGCCACAGGTTGGGGGGGGGGGCGCGCAATACTTGGCTTGCCCCGGGTGCTGGCAACCCACGCTACGCCACTGGAGGTGATTGCTTCATTGTGATACGCAAGCCCCTTCACCACAACAAGGTAACGATCATGAAGGGGAATTGACACATGTATGTGAAATTAAGGCCTGACACTTCTGCTATTTTAACAGTTACATTCTATTATGCATTATTAAATCATTAATCCTTTATTGTGAAATTGCGGCCTGAGACTTCAGATTTTGGGGTGTACACATTCTTTTATAATGTACATAAGTAAATCCAGTCATCCTTGATTCTGGGGTGAAATTGCAGCCCAACACTACTACTATTTTACACTTATTTACTGTTACAGCACATTATGTCCGAAAGACAGGTGCTAGGGTTTCTAAGAGAAAGGACAGTGGAAAAAATGTTTCTGGACCTGGCAGAAGTAGCAGCAGAAGAAAGGGGGGTGGTTGCAGAAGTCGCAGTGACATCCAGAGGTCATGTTTTGACCAGCAACCCAGCTGTCCTTGAATGGTTGACTCGATCTTCAACATCATCTCAACTGAGATCAAACACCCCAGCCAGGAGTTGTGGGTTCCACTGACACCACGCTTAGTTGGAATGGCCCAGGAGCAAGCTCTGTGCCCCCACCTGTCCTACCTCTTTCATTTTCAGTTCCTTTTGCTCAGGAAGTATTGTATGCTGTTGGCTCTGCTCTGCTTTTCAGCAAGGATGAGCTTATTGAGGAGAGTTAGCAGCTACTGCCAAGCTAAGATTTGAAGGAAAGATTAATTGCTTCCTCCTGTAGGCGGACAAGTAGCGATGATAAGATACCTGATTGGAGCAGATATTGCGAGCGGTCAGGCACATGGCCCTGAGGCTGGTAAGGGTGACATTGGTGATATGCAGACAGTAATGAATAAAGTAGCTGATCGCACATGGGAGCAGGGTGAAGAGGGGGCTTCAAAATCATCAGGGGACAAGCGTGGAAGCTTGCATGAGAGATGGCGTCTGAGCCAGCAGGGTGGCAGCAGTGTGAGGACTTCAGCCAAATGTGTCCAGAGTAGACTGCTACTCAGGAGCCTACCTGTCCGGAAATATCTAGCGGCGCGTGGGTTCATAGAAGCAGTGATAGCATGCAGTCAGCATGCAGTGGTAGTGGGAAAATGCCATACTCGCCGGTGAGGGAATTTTTCATGAAGTCTCCCGAGGAAGTCACAGTGGCCATATGTAGAATCTGCGGGCATAAGGTGAAGTGCGGCCAGGGTGCCAATGTTGGCACCATGGCCCTGCATTAACACATGAGGCATACCATAAAGTGGCCTGGGAAAACGGTGGCACTAATGTTGTTGTATAGCCTGAGGCATCTCATAGCATCCGCAATGATTTTCCAGAAGACAACCCTCCACCACCTTAGGAGACGGGAGCTGTGCTTCCTTCCCATCATCTACTGGTCCTGACGATCCTCCTCATCACAAATTTTGCCAGCAATCGATCACTGAGGCTGATTTCACAAAGACAACAGGATGCATGCAATCATCCAACAGTGCAGAAGCTGAACCTGCTCCTGGAGAAGTTGCTGGTACTACAATCCCTCCCTATCCATGTAGTTGACTCTGCACCTTTCAGAGAACTGATGTCTTGAGCATAGCCCAGGTGGAGAGTCTCAAGCCATCATTACTTCTCCAAAAATGCTGTACAAGCCCTGTTGAGCAGAAGGTGGGCTAGTCCTTGAGCTTGACGGTGTCTGCTAAACTTAATGGCTGCGCTGACGTGTGGAGCTGTAACTATGGTCAAGGACAATATATGTTCTTTATGGCCCACTTGGTAAATGTGGTTCCTGTCCAGCCACAACAGCAATTTGGTTAGGTGACGACAATGCCTCCTCCATGTTCTCAAGGTATGAGACCTGTGCCAATGTCCTTCTCTGCCTCCTCATTCTCCACCTTGTCCTCAGCCTTCTCTGCAGCACAATTTGGAGTGCTCCTCCAGCATACCACCTATGCAGAGCATGACAGTTGTCATGCTATTCTGCACCTGGTTTGCCTGGGGAAGCAGAGTCACACCGGGAGCGAACTGCTCCACGTCCTTCAAGAGGAAATTGAATCCTGGCTATCTCCTCGCCAACTGAAGATCAAAACCACGGTCACAGATAACGGGAAGAACATTGTGCTGGTGCTGCGTCAAGGAGGGCTGATCCATGCGCCCTGCATGGCGCACATCTTTAATCTGGTTGTAGAATGGTTCCTGAAGTCTTCCACCTAACTGCAAGTCATCTTGACGATGGCCAGGAAGCTGTGCATGCACTTCAGCCACTTTTACACTGCAGAACACAAGCTCCATAAGCAGCAAAGGCAGAATAGCGTTCCCCAACATCACCTCTTATGCAATGTTTCCACCCTCCATATGTTGGACTGACTATATGCACAGAGAAAGGGCATAAATGATTACTTGATGATGCAGGCGGACAGGAGTACTCCCCTGTGTAACTTCAACGTTAGCCAGTGGCAGCTCATGTGTGACTCCTGCCGTTTGCTCAGGCCCTTTGAGGAGGCCACTTTATTTGTCAATCGCCAAGGCTATGGGATGAGCGACATCATTCCACTCATTCGTGTCTTGGAGCAGATGCTGATAAATCTAGCTGACCAAGGGACAGGAGACGTTGCGCCTACATCTCATGGCCAACCGAGCCCTTTGTGGACTGAACTGGAGGAGGAGGAGGACATTCACGCACAATGTATACAGAAATGGGTGGTTTTTATGCACAAGTGACAGGAGAGGAGCTAGAGGGCGATGAGGAAGACCAAGCAGATGACCCCTACACACCGTGGCAATATGCAGTGGAAATGTAGGCAGGGAGTCCCTCTGAGTCCCATGCGCAAATGGCCAGATACAAGCCGAGTTGCTTGCGTAGTTACTGCTGTTTTATCACCATTCGGCAGAGGGATGACTACTGGTTCTCCACCATGTTAGACCCTCACTGCCACTCCAAAATGGGGACCTTTTTTCCCCCCACTGAGAGGGAGGATAAACTCAACTACTATCGAGACATCCTATGTAGTCAGTTGGGCCCTGGCATTGTGCACTATCACCTATCCTCACGAAGGTATGGTCAGGGGGGCCCTCTGTGCTCATGTCCCACAGCCATGGCTTCTGGAGGGGGGCAAAAGCAGCACCAGCTCCATCAGCAGCAACTTAAGTCTGGAGTCTCTAATGAGCACTTATCTTCACCCGCCTACTGAAGGAACCACCCACCACCAACAGCAGCAAGACATGGAGCAGAACCTGAACCATCAGGTGGTGGTATACTTGGACTGCACCCTGCCACCCCAGATCAAAGATCTTCTCGACTACTGGGCAGCCAAACTTGATTTGTGGCCACAACATGCTGAGTTTGCTCTTGACAACTTTTCCTGTCCGGCCAGTAGTGTGGCATCAGAGCGGGTATTTAGTGCAGCACAGGGCATAGTAACCCCATAGAGGACTCTCCTCTCCACACAAAATTTTGAGAGACTAACCTTTGTAAAGATGAATCAGGTGTGGTTCAGCCAGATTCTTACACACCAGTGCCTGATGCATCAAACTAGATCATTCTGAGTCCACACCAAAACATTGTGAAAAAAGGCCTATTTCTTCTGGCCATCTGCTCCAGCCACTATTCTGATGCTGCCATCTTCTCCTACTGCCACTATTTTGTGCTCCTACTGCCACTGCTGTTTACCTCCACCTCCCCACTCTGTGACAGGGCCACTATGTTGACTTCTCTTGCTGTTACCACCCTCACCATTCTTTTACTGGGGCATTAGTGTCCCCGTTTTGCCTTTTTGACATCATATTTGTTTTACCCTTCTTCTGATCTGTTAGAAGAACGGAAAAATAAAAAACACAATGGATCATGTCTTTGGAGCATCTGTAAGGCCTCTATCACCCGGTCACTATTTTGCCTCAGGATTTGCTCATGATTTGTGAGCCAAAAGCAGGAGTGGGTACAAAACACAGAAGACATGCAAATATTTTAATCACGTGCCATCTATGTTTTGGATCCACTCCTGTTTTTTTGGCCTTAGCAATACTGATGGATTACTGACCAACTGCTGACCATGTGAAGGCTGATGCTGAAAAGACAGGATCCATTTTTTTGGGGTTATTCTTGTGACAAATAAGAAAGGAAATAATAAATAGTGATGTCAACACAAACTTACTGCTGACACCCTCCACTCTGTCATGGGCCTACTACTTGTATCATAAAACAGATTATCTAGCAATATATGTAAAATCAGTAGACGGTGTAAAAGGAGTGCGCTCTTTCACTCTAGTAGTAGAATCTTGGGCCACTGCACGGTTAAGTCCTGATGCTAACATTGACCTGCAAGACTGAGTTTACACTTCATTTATTTGGTCAGTTTTGGACCTGTAACTGACCGAATCAGTGAAGTGTGAACTGATTCTAAGAGTGACGCCTATGAACTGCCTGTCATACTGACGCATAGTAACTGTATCACTAACACAGCGGACTAGCTATGCATGTTTCTGCAATGCACAGTGATGTACACTGATATACAGACTTTCTTTAGCCAATAAATAAATGATTTTTAACGCTTTTTGTCACAAATTAATTTTGATCGATCAAATTTTTTAGGATCACTTGGCAAAGTGTCTGAATCCAATTTTTTTAAAATTTTGCTCATTTCTAGTTATATTTAATAAAATCATATTATTATCCTTCATTTGAAGCGTAGTTGTCACCTTTATGGGAGTGTAGTTGCAGTTAAGTCTCTCTTTAACCGCTTCAACCCACCTAGCTTAAACACCCTTAATGACCAGGCCACTTTTTACAATTCCGCACTACACTACTTTCACCGTTTATTGCTCCGTCATACAACTTACCACCCAAATGAATTTTACCTCCTTTTCTTCTCACTAATATAGCTTTCATTTGGTGGTATTTCATTGTTGCTGACATTTTTACTTTTTTTGCCATTAATACAAATTTAAAGACATTTTTGCAAAAAAAGAAATTTTTCACTTTCTGTTGTAAATTTTTTTTAAAAAAACTACATTTCTATATACATTTTTCTCTAACTTTATTGTTCTACATGTCTTTGATAAAAAAAAAAAGTCCAATAAGTGTATATTTATTGGTTTGGGTAAAAGTTATAGCGTTTACAAACTATGGTGCAAAAAAGTGAATTTCGGCATTTTGAAGCAGCTCTGACTTTCTGAGCACCTGTCATGTTTCTTCAGGTGCTAGAATGTCAGGATAGTATAAATACCCCCAAATGACACCATTTTAGAAAGAAGACACCCCAAAGTATTCGCGGAGGGGCATGGTGAGTTCATGTATCATTTCATTTTTTTTCACAAGTTAGCGGAAAATGACACTTTCTGAGAAAAAAAAAAGTTTCAATTTCTGCTAACTTCTGGCAAAAAAAAAAAAAAAATCTCACACGGACTCACTATGCCCCTCAGTGAATACCTTGGGGTGTCTACTTTCCGAAATGGGGTCATTTGTGGGGTGTGTTTACTGTTCTGGCATTTTGGGCGGGGCTAAATTGTGAGCCGCCATGTAAAACCTAAAGGTACTCGTTGGAATTTGGGCCCCTTTGCCCACCCAGGCTGCAAAAAAGTGTCACTTATGTGGTATCACCATACTCAGGAGAAGTAGGGCAATGTGTATTTGGGGTGTATTTTTACATATACCCATGTTGGGTGAGAGAAATATCTCTGTAAATTGACAACTTTGTATAAAATTTTTTAAAAGTTGTCGTTTACAGAGATATTTTTCACACAAAGTATGGGTAAATATAAAAATACACCCCAAAACACATTGCCCTACTTCTCCTGAGTACGGCGATACCACATGTGTGACACTTTTTTGCAGCCTGGGTGCGCAAAGGGGCCCTAAAACCAATGAGTACCTTTAGGATTTCACAGGGCATTTTTACGCATTTGTATTCCAGACTTCTTCTCACGCTTTTAGGGGCCCCTAAAATGCCAGGACAGTATAAATACCCCACATGTGACCCCATTTTGGAAAGAAGACACCCCAAGGTATTCCGTGAGGGGTATGGTGAGTTCATGTAAAATTTTATTTTTTGTCACAAGTTAGTGGAATATGAGACTTTGTAAAAAACAAAATTAAAAAAAAATATATATATCAATTTCCGCTAACTTGCGCCAAAAAATAAAAATTCTGTGAACTCACCATGCCCCTCACGGAATACCTTGGGGTGTCTTCTTTCCAAAATGGGGTCACATGTGGGGTATTTATACTGACCTGGCATTTTAGGGGCCCTAAAGCGTGAGAATCCAAATGCGTAAAAATGCCCTGTGAAATCCTAAAGGTACTCATTGGTTTTAGGGCCCCTTTGCGCACCCAGGCTGCAAAAAAGTGTCACTTATGTGGTATCGCCGTACTCAGGAGAAGTAGGGCAATGTGTTTTGGGGTGTATTTTTATATATACCCATACTTTGTGTGAAAAATATCTCTGTAAACGACAACTTTTAAAAAATTTTATACAAAGTTGTCAATTTACAGAGATATTTCTCTCACCCAACATGGGTATATGTAAAAATACACCCCAAAACACATTTCCCTACTTCTGAGTACGGCGATACCACATGTGTGACACTTTTTTGCAGCCAAGATGCGCAAAGGGGCATAAATTCCAATGAGTACCTTTTAGGAGGGCATTTTTACGCATTTTTCTTCTCACGCTTTAGGGCCCCTAAAATGCCAGGACAGTATAAATACCCCACATGTGACCCCATTTTGGAAAGAAGACACCCCAAGGTATTCCATGAGGGGCATGGCGAGTTCATAGAAGATTTTTTTTTGGCACAAGTTAGTGGAAATTGATTTTTTTTTATTGTTTTTTCTCACAAAGTCTCCCTTTCCGCTAAATTTTGACAAAAAGTTTAATTTGTCATGGACTCATTATGCCCCTCAGCGAATACCTTGGGGTGTCTTCTTTCCAAAATGAGGTCACATGTGGGGTATTTATAGTGCCCTGGCATTTTCGGGGCCCTAAAGCGTGAGAAGAAAAATGCGTAAAAATGCCCTCCTAAAAGGTACTCATTAGAATTTGGGCCCCTTTGCGCATCTTGGCTGCAAAAAAGTGTCACTCATGTGGTATCGCCGTACTGAGGAGAAGTAGGGCAATGTGTTTTGGGGTGTATTTTTACATATACCCATGCTGGGTGAGAAATATCTCTGTAAATTGACAACTTTGAATAAAAAAATTTAAAAAGTTGTCGTTTACAGCGATATCTCTCACACAAAGTATGGGTATGTATAAAAATACACCCAAAACTCATTACCCTACTTCTCTTGAGTACGGCGATACCACATGAGTGACACTTTTTTGCAGCCAAGATGCGCAAAGGGGCCCAAATTCCCATGAGTACCTTTAGGATTTCACAGGGCAATTTTACGCATTTGGATTCTCACGCTTTAGGACCCCTAAAATGCCAGGAGAGTATAAAAACCCCACAAGTGACCCCATTGTGGAAAGAAGACACCCCAAGGTATTCCGTGAGGGGCATGGCGAGTTCACAGAAAAAAAAAAATTGGGCACAAGTTAGCGGAAATTGATTTATTTTTTTTTTTTACAGTCTCATATTCCACTAACTTGTGACAAAAAATAAAATTTTGCATGAACTCGCCATACCCCTCACGGAATACCTTGGGGTGTCTTCTTTCTAAAATGGGGTCACATATGGGGTATTTATACTGCCCTGGCATTTGAAGGTCTCCGCAATCATTACACGTATGGCCAGCATTAGGAGTTTCTGCGATTCTCCTTATATTGAACATACGGGTAATGAGATTTTTTTTTTCCGTTCAGCCTCTGCTCTGAAAAAAAAAAAAAAAATGAACGGCACAGATTTTTTCATTTGCATCGATCAATGTGGATGAAAAAATCTCTGCCAAAATCAGTGACTGCGGTGCGGTGGGCTGGGCGCTAGCTACCTAACAAGTAGCTAACTAACTGGCGGTGATAAGGGACCCTTATGCCCCATTCACACGTCCGAAATTCTGTTTGCGGAACCGAATTGTGGACCCATTCATTTCTATGGGGACACTTTGTCCCGCTCGGATCCGGAATTACGGATCCGCGCTTCTGGGTCTGCACTTCCGTTCCGCAAAAATATAGAACATGTCCTATTCTTGTCCGCAATTGCGGACAAGAAAAAGCATTTTCTATATAGTTCTGGCAATGTGCGGATCTGCAAAATGCGGAAAGCACATTGCCGGTGTCCGTGTTTTGAGGATCCGCGGATCCGATCCACGGATCCGCAAAACACATATGGACGTCTGAATGGAGCCTTACAAGGGGTGTGATCAATGACAGGGGGGTGATCAGGGGGTCTAGATGGGGTGATCAAGGGGTTAATAGGTGAGGAGGGGTGGGGGGGGGGGGGTTAGTGTAGTGTTTGGTGCAACTTTACATAGTTACCTGGTCCTCTGGTGGTCGATCCCAGCAAATGGGACCACCAGAGGACCAGGTAGCAGCTATATCAGACACTGTTCACAAAACAGCGTCTGATATAGCTGTTTGATGCGATTTAATTCGCATCTACAGCCTGCCAGCGATGGATCATCGCTGGCAGGCTGTAGCAGAACTCCTGAGACGCGCTTCACTATGAACGCTCGCGCGCGCGTTCACAGGAAGTATCGGCTCTCGCGAGATGACGCGCCAATGCGTCGTCTCTGAGCTACAGGACTGCCCGCAGGACACATCCCTGCATTAGGCGGTCCTGTAGCGGTTAAAGCGGTTCATCTAAAAAATCATAGTCCAATTCTTACACTACCTTATTGTGCTTCTGCCAGTGATGTCCGCACACCTTTTCTTTTTTTCAGAGGACCACCCGTTCGCCGGCTGCGCTCCCTGTTAGTTTTGGCGCCTCATATGCAAATGAGGCATCTTGGTTATAGTAGGCGTTGACCTCTTAGTTCTGCTGGGCGGTGTTCACTTCTCCCTGGCTGCGAGCGCATCCAATCACAGCGCTCGGCTCTTAGCCTGGGAGAAGGAGCTCAAGTTCTCGCGAGAACTTGAGCTTGCAGAGTTCGGGAACCCGCGCCATCTTGGAGTCCCCATAATATTGTGTCAGCAGCAGATCCCCCATAACATTGTCAGCAGAAGATCTCCCCATAAGTGTGAAAGAAAGAGCAAGCGGCACTCCACACTACTCCGCTATGGAGTGGTGCCCGTATCCCGAGTCGGTGTACTCACAGGTAGTAGTATTAAAAGGATCGGCACTCAAAGCGATAATTCTTCAAGATTCTCTTTTATTCGCCATAGAATGAGGTAAAACACTACACGTGTTTCGGCTCTATGAGCCTTTCTCAAGTGTACAAACCAGCAAGTGAAAAACAATTTAACAGCAATCACAGAAGGTCATAACATTACAAAATTTTAATATATATAAACTTACAACGCAATAATCATGCAAAAGGCTCAGATCTTCTGTGTCTATAAGAAAAAGACAGAAAGAAAAGAAAAAAAGACCAAGAAAAAAAAGAAAAAAAATTATTTAGAAAAATTATTTTAAAAAAAGGATTTGATAGTCCTATTTTAGTTCACAGTGCAGCATTCAATTGATACTCTCTATTGAGACCTAATGATCTTTCATTCTCATCGATGTCTCTCCAACGTAAAGAAGTCCACACGGACATTTCAATAAATACACCACAAACATCCCTGTTTGAGGATGTGTAAAATATTCCCCTTTAATAACTGCAGAGCAGTGGATACATTGCAGGCATGGGAACGTCCCTTTTTTTGGGGTAGATAAAGAGTTGTTTCGGTAATTTGAGAGCACTGCCCATATCTGCTCTAACGATGGTATCTCTAATATTTTTAGACCATTTGTAACACATCATTGGGACTTCTTGAAACTCTTCAATCTGAGGATATGCTGATCTCAAGATATTCCAATGTTTATTAATCACATGTTTAACCCCTTAAGGACCGGGTCATTTTCACCTTAGGACCAGGCCATTTTTTCAAAATCTGACCACTGTCACTTTAAGTGTGAATAACTTTAAAACGCTTTTACTTACCTAGGCCGTTCTGAGATTGTTTTTTCGTCACATATTGTACTTCGTGACACTACTAAAATTGGGTCAAAAAAGTTTATTTTTTTGCATAAAAAATACAAATTTTACCAAAAAATTTGCAAAATTTAGCAAATTTTAAAGTTTCAGTTTCTCCACTTCTATGATACATAGTAATACCCCCAAAAAGTGATGACTTTACATTCCCCATATGTCTACTTCAGGTTTGGAGTATTTGGGAAATGCTATTTTATTTTTTGGGGATGTTACATACCTTAGAAGTTTGGAAGCAAATTTTGAAATTTTTCAGAAATTTTCCAAATCCCACTTTTTATGGACCAGTCCAGGTTTGAGGTCACTTTGTGAGGCTTACATAATAGAAACCACCCAAAAATGACGCCATTTTAGAAACTACACCCCTCAAGGTATTCAAAACTGATTGTACAAACTTTGTTAACCCTTTAGGTGTTTCACAACAGTTCATGGAAAATGGAGATAAAATTTCTGAATTTTGATTTTTGGAAAATTTTCCATTATAATCCATTTTTCCAGTAATAAAGTAAGGGTTACCTACCAAACAAAACTCAATGTGGGTTGCCCTGTTTCTCTAGTTTGCAGAAACACCCCATATGTGGTCCTAAACTACTGTTTGGCCAAACGGGAGGACATTGAAGGAGGGAACGCCATATGGGTTTTGAATGGCAGATTTTGCGGGACTGGTTTTTTAACACCATGTCCTATTGCAAGCCCCCTGATGCACCCTAGCATAGAAATTCCAAAAAGTGACTCCATCTAAGAAAGTACACCCCTCAAGGTATTCAAAGCTGGGTTTACAAACTCTGTTAACCCTTTAGGTGTTCCACAACAGTTCATGGAAGATGGAGAAACAATTTTGGAATTTAGAATTTTTGGAAAATTTTCCATTTTAACCCTTACTTTATTACTGGAAATAAAGGGTTAACAGTCAAACAAGACTCAATATGGATTGCCCTGATTCTGTAGATTGCAGAAACACCCCATATGTGGTCCTAAACTACTATTTGGCTAAACGGGAGGACATTGAAGAAGGGAAACGCCATATGGTTTTTGGAAGGCAGTTTTTGCTGGACTGGTTTATTTACACCATGTCCCATTTCAAGCCCCCCTGATGCACCCCTACAGTAGAAACTCCATAAAAGTGACCCCATATAGGAAACTACAGGATATGGTGGTTGTTGTTTTGGGACTATTTTAGGGTAAATATGATTTTTGGTTGCTCTATATTACACTTTTTTTGAGGCAAGATAACAAAAAATGGAAATTCTAAAATTATTTCTAAATTCGCCATTAAGTTTTGTGGAACACCTAAAGGGTTAACAAAGTTGGTAAAGTAATTTTTGAATACCTTGAGGGGTGTAGTTTTTTAGATGGGGTCACTTTTTTGGAGTTTCTAGTCTAGGCTACATCAGGGGGGGCTTCTAATGGGACATGGTATAAAAATAAAAATCTGCCTTCCAGAAACCATGTGGCGTTCCCTTCGTTCTATGCCCTGCCTTGTGGCTATACAGCAGTTTACGACCACATAAGGGGTGTTTCTGAAAACTACAGAATCAGGGCAATAACTATTTAGTTTTGTTTGACTGTTAACCCTTGCTTTATTACCGGAAAATATGGATTAAAACGGAAATTTGCCAAAACATGGTTGTTTTGGCACAGTTTTTATTTTATTTTTTTAATGCCGTTCATCCGAGAGGCTGGTTCTAATGTTGTTTTTGTAGGGCAGAGTATTACGGACGTGTCGATACCTAATATGTCTACTTTTTTTGATGGATTTAGATTTTACACTATTTTATCATTTTAGGAAGAAAAAATAAATAATTTTACTATCTCCATAGCCTGGGATCAAATTTTTTTTTGTTGTTGGGGTAACTATCTAATGTAGGGGCTCATTTTTTGCGTGATGAGATGGCGGTTTTACTGGCACTATTTTGGGGGGCATATGACTTTTTGATCGCACACTATTACACTTTTTATGATGTAAGGTAACAAAAAAAATGGCTTTTTTTAACTTTTTTTTTTTTTTTTTGACCGCGTTTATTTGAGGGGTTAGGTCAAATGTTATTTTTATAGAGCACATTATTACGGACGTGGCAATACCTAATATGACTACTTTTATAAAAGTTGGCTTCAGCATGACATCATTACCCAACTTTGGAAAAAAAAAAAAAAAATTGTACCTCCACATACTGGAAGCCATAATTTAATTTTTTTTTTGGGGCGACTGTCTTATTTAGGGGCTCATTTTTTGCGGGATGAGATGGCGGTTTGATTGGCTCTATTTGGGGGGGGCATTTGTTTTTTGTTTTTTATGACGTGCTATTATAATTTCTGGGATCTAAGGTGACAATTTTTTTTTTTTAACATGGTTTTTAATTTATTTTTAAAAGGGTGTTTATCTGAGGGGTTAGGTAATATTTTATTATTATACTTAAGATTGTTACGGACGCGACGATGCCCAATATGTATGGCTCCCAGACTTTGGATACACTAAAACAACATTTTTTTAAAAAATTATATACAATAAAATAATTTATGGGAAAAAAAAAAGTTGTTTCCGTGTTTCCAAAGTCTGAGAGCCATAATGTTATGTTTTTTCTAGGGGACTGTAGGGAATTATAATAATTTAGTACTCCATGGAAGTGTGATACTCCCTGAAGCAACCGTCAATGCAGAGGCCCGGATTATCGGGGCAAGTGTCACATTGAGTAGTGGTGTCCTTCCGTATCCCCCTCTTGCGACACACTCTGCACTTTTTTGGGTTCGTCCCTCTTTCCAGTATGGGGACCACACCTGGAAAATGTTGGCCAGGGACGACCCGGGCGCCTCCAATTCCCGAGGTACTCCGACCTGCTCTTTCCCGGTCTGAAAAGATCAGGTCCTTGAGGACTGCCTCATAGAAATGGAGGAAAGTCTCTGTACTGCCAGCGCATCGGGATAGTACAAAAGCGTTGTACATGGCAACCTGTACCAAGTAGACCGCAACTTTTTTGTACCATGCCCGGGTTTTGCGCATGGCATTATATGGTGTGAGGACTTGATCAGATAGATCAACTCCTCCCATATACCGATTGTAGTCGACGATACAATCGGGTTTGAGGACCGTTGCCGCGGTTCCTTGCACAGAGACTGGGGTGATGCCATTACCATGGATTGTGGTCAGCATAAGGACATCCCTCTTGTCCTTATATCTGACCAGCAACAGGTTGTCGCTGGTAAGGACACGGGTCTCACCCCTGGGGATAGGTACCTGGAGGGGGTGGGTAGGGAGGCCGCGATGATTTTTCCGCACGGTCCCACAAGCGAACGTGGATCTGGCAGAGAGGGCCTGGAACAAGGGAATACTGGTATAAAAGTTATCCACGTACAGGTGGTAACCCTTATCCAGCAGTGGGTGCACAAGGTCCCACACAAGTTTCCCGCTAACACCCAGAGTGGGGGGACATTCTGGGGTTGAATACGGGAATCTCGTCCCTCGTAAACACGAAATTTGTAAGTGTACCCTGAGGTACTCTCACAAATTTTGTATAGTTTCACGCCATACCTCGCTCGCTTGCTGGGAATGTATTGGCGGAAAATGAGTCTCCCCTTGAAAGCAACGAGAGACTCATCAACCGCGACCTCCCTTCCAGGTACGTAGGCCTGTGCAAATGCGGCCCCAAAGTGTTCTATGATCGGCCGTATCTTGTACAGCCGGTCATAGGCAGGATCACCTCGGGGGGGACATGCTGCATTATTTGCATAATGCAGACATTTCTGTATGGCCTCAAACCGGGTACGTGCCATAGCCATACTGTACAGTGGGGTCTGATAGAGGACGTCCCCACTCCAGTAATGCCTGGGACTTGGTTTTTTGACCAGGCCCATGTGCAGCACGAGGCCCCAAAACGTCCTCATTTCGGCTGCACTGACTGGCGTCCAGCCACCGGGCTTGGCCAAAAAAGAGCCTGGGTGCTGAGCGACGAACTGTTGGGCGTACAGATTCGTCTGCTCCACCATCAGATTCACAAGTGGGTTACTGAAAAAAAACTAAAATAGTCTATTTCAGTAAATCCCACTGTGGGAATCTGGATTCCTGGATTGCCAACAAATTCAGGAATCGCAGGCTGATAGTCCACTGGGATGCACCAGACTCGTTCACCTGAAGGGGGCTCAGGTGCACTTGGCTGGTGGGCCGGAAAACTAGTACGAGTCCCAGGGCTGCTCGTACTAGTGCTGGCCACGGGGTCCCTAGCATGTGGGGACCCTGGCTCCGCCTGGCGGCGTCTCCGCCGCCTTGGGGGCTCATCATCAGATGATGATGAGGAGGATGCGGATGACAGGAGGAATGTGGGGTCATCCTCATCCTCACTGGCGCTCTCGGTGTCGGAGAGCATCTGGGCGTATGCCTCCTTCACCGTGAACAGCCGTCCGTCCATGGGTGTGTGTGTTGTGCGTGCGTGTGTGTAAACAAAACTTTATTCAAGTGTGCGTGTGTGTGGGGCCAGGTGTTCGCGCACTAAACTAACTAAAAAAAAAAAAAAAAAAAACCCTAACTAAAAAAAAGGAAAAGTGTAAAAAAAAAAAAAAAAAAAAACTGCCTGACTAGCTGATAGCGGTGATTAGCAGTGGGGTGAGCGATGCACTAACAGTGGCCGGACGCTAAGAGCGCCGACCACAGTCGGCGCACGCAAAAAAAAAATGCCCCACAAAAAATTAGGGAGGGGGTGGGGGGTTGCACCCCTGGGGGTCTAGGGTCACACAACTAAGTGCTGTGGACCCCAGACACCCAGGTGCACTTACTTTATTAGATTCTGCTGCTGGGGCTGGAACACTGGATGGCTGGGGCTGTGGATCGCTGGGGCTGTCGGTGGCTGGGTGAGCTGCTGGGGCTGTTCGGGGTCTGCTGGGTGGGATGGGGTCCTTCTGGGGTCTTCCTGGTGGGATGGGGGTCCGATGGGGTCCGATGGGGCGACTTGATCCTCCGGCGGCACGACAGGCAGTGTGCAGGGGGGAGAAGCTACGGCGGTTAGCTTCTGTCGCCGCCCCCCTGCACAGCCAATCAGAACAATTTGTGGCCAACGGTAAGGATGGTGATTGGTGGTGTAATATAGCACCACTGATCACCATCCTGTTCCGGGTTATCGGGTCACCTGAGACTTGAATGACCCGGAACCGCAGAAAACCGCAGGTCTGAATTGACCTGCGGTTTTCTGCGATCGCCGACATGGGGGGGTCACAGGACCCCCCTGGGCATTGTGCCAAGATGCCTGCTGATTGATTTCAGCAGGCATCTTGTTCCGATCACCGCCACGTGCGCAGCGGTGATCGGAAATTCACAGGGCGTACATGTACGCCCTTGGTCCTTAAGTACCAGGACGCATTTTTTTTCTTTTTTTTCTTTGTCTTTTTTTCTTTTCTTTCTGTCTTTTTCTTATAGACACAGAAGATCTGAGCCTTTTGCATGATTATTGCGTTGTGAGTTTATGTATATTAAAATTTTATAATGTTATGACCTTCTGTGATTGCTGTTAAATTGTTATGTTACTATGGTGACCTGCCGCCGGAAGTGACGGAGGTCACAGCGGGCTATTTAAATCTGTTTTTTCACTTGCTGGTTTGTACACTTGAGAAAGGCTCATAGAGCCGAAACACGTGTAGTGTTTTACCTCATTCTATGGCGAATAAAAGAGAATCTTGAAGAATTATTGCTTTGAGTGCCGATCCTTTTAATACTACTCCCCATAAGTGTGTCAGCAGCAGGTACCCCCATAACAGCTACAGTACCCCTATAATTACTGACAGCTGCTGACAGTTCTTCCCTTACTGTATTCTATTGCAGAAAATTACTGTAGTACTCTGCTGCATATTGTACATTTCTGAACAATCTCAAAGCAGAAAAGGCTTTCCTTTAAAATATGCCAAAGAGCATGGAAACAGGGCAGCTGAGAGACATTTTGGGCCACCTGAAAAGATGATTTGTGAATGGAGGAAACAGGAGTATCAGTTGGAAAAAGCTGATAAAAGTAGACACACACTTAGTGAGTGTGCTGCAAAGTGGCCACAGCTAGACATAGACATGAAAGAGTGGATCACACGTCGCAGAAACAACGGCTTCTAAGTATCTACAAAAATGATGATATATGAAGCCAAACGTATTGCTTCAGAGAAAGGCATTGAGGGCTTCACTAGATTGGCATTGTGGTGCTACCGATTCATGAGGAGATGTGGCCTTGCTAAGCACACTAAAACTAGAATTGCACAAAAAAAGACCTAAAGAATATGAGTCCAAGATTCTATCTTTTCATAAATTTGTGCTAGATGCAAGAAAGAAAAATGGCTATAAAATAGGCCAGATTGGGAACATGGATGCAGTCCTGTTAACTTTTGATGTTCCATTGAACAGGACAGTTGATGTAAAAGGTTCAAAAACCATAACAGTGAAAGTGCAGTCAGCCCTGTGATGTCACAGCCCTATAAATAGCCCTATAAATAGCCTCAGCCTCATGTTGGATTCAGCCATTTTCCAGTGTAGGGAGAGACATCAGCAAGCGCTAGGGACAGTGGTAGAAAAGACTGTAAAACTTTTATATTTCTGTATAGAAGTTCAGGGAAAGGATAGGGAGGAATTATTCCACAGTAGGGGAGTTTATGGCCTGGGTAATAGGAACAATCCTATTACAACTTGCAGCACTGACTGCAGATCCAAATTGCCGTTATATAGCTCTGTAGTTCCAGCAAACCATTCTTGTTATTGGGGTGCAAGTGCTGTTTGATACAGCCATTAACAGGGTTCTTTACAAGGAAATATTTCTATGTTTTATTTGCCCTTGTGCGGTGCAGTTATATGTTCTAAAGCATTTTTTGGCTTGTATTAGTGGGGGGGGGAAAGGGCTTATTAGCTGTTGTGTGGTGAAGTGAGAAAATTACAGCCCTTTCGGCGTGTATTAGTGGCAAAAAAATATATATTTCCCATTCAGCTGTTCAGTTATATGTTCTAAAGCACTTTTTTGTGTATATTGGTGGCACAAAAAAGTATTTTCCGTCGTGTGGTGAAGTGAGAAAATTACAGCCCTTTTTGGCATGTATTAGTGGCAAAAAAATATATATTTGCAGTTCAGCGGTGCAGTTATATGTTCTAAAGCCCTTTTTGGCCTATATTAATGGCAAAAATATATATTATTTGTCGTTCTGCGGTGCAGTTATATGTTCTAAAGCCCTTTTTGGCATGTATTAGTGGGGAAAAAAGGGCTTATTAACCTTTGTGGGGTGAAGTGAGAAAATTACAGACTTTTGGTGTGTTTTAGTTTCTTATTTATTTATTTGATCTAACAGTATGTCAGACAAAGAAGTGCCAGGCCCTGCACAGGGGAGTGGCAGGGGCATACATGTTTCTGGCACAGGCATAGATCGAGGCAAAGTAAGGGGAAGTTGCAGCAGGAGTCGCAGCGAGGGGCCTGAGCTCCCGGTGTCATCTAGCGGTCGTGTCTTGACCAGCAACCCAGCGGTTCTTGAATGGTTGACTCGGTCATCCACTTAGTCCCAAGTAACATCAGGCACCACCAGTCAAGAGTCGGTGGGTTTGTCAGACACAACTCTTAGTTGGCATGGCTCAATAGCAGGCCCTATGCCCACACCTGTCCTCAACCTGCCTCTGTCCTTTTCTATACAGCGAGGAGGAGCTACTACAGGACAGTAGCAGCTACTGGCTAGCCAAGATGTGGAGGAGACATCCGCCTCTTCCTCCAGTAGCCGCGCAAGTAGTAATGAGGAGAGTGGCGTGGGAGCTGGTGTTGCGAACGGTCAGGCTCCTGACCCAGAGACCATTGAGGAGAACATCAGTGACATGCAGACAGTACTCGATGATGATGATGTAGCTGATCGCACTTGTGAGCCAGGTGAATTATGGGCTTCATCATCTTTAGGAGAAGAGGTTGGCAGCTTGCCCATGAGGCAGTGGCAGAGCCAGCAAGTCGCTAGCGTGGCCGGGAGTCAGCAGGGTGGCAGCAGTCGGAGCCAAACATGCCGGGGTAGACCACCCGCTTTGCAGGAGCCTACCTGCCTGGAAAGTAGGGGTAAAGGAGTTCACGGAAGTGCGGAGTGTTGGGGTAAAATCACCTACTTGGCGGTGTTGCAGTTTGCGGTGTGGGAGTTTGAAGAGGTGAACATGGCCATTTGTAGAATCTGTGGGCAGAAGGTGAAGCATCGCCAGGGTGCCAATGTTGGCACCACGGCCCTGCGTCAACATATGCAGCATCACCATAAAGTGGCCTGGGAGAACCGTGGCTCCGATGTGGTGGTCCAGCCTGCTGCAGCAACTGCTACATCACCCATTGGCACGCACCCAATTTCAAGGCTCTACCACCTCAGCCGAAGGCAGCTGTCTGTCCATCCCATCATCTGCTGGTCCTGATGCTCCTGCTCCTACTCCTCATCAGTCATTCCGTCATCAATCATTCACCGAAGCGATTGCCAAGAGACAACAGTATGCGTCCACTCACCCAACGGCGCAGAAGCTGAATGTGCATGTCATACTGACTCACAGTATTGTTTCACTACCACATCAGACTCCATGTGTGTATATGTGTGTTACTGCAAGACACAGTGTTCTATACCACTTTACAGGCTCTCTGCAGCCAGGAAATAGCTGTTTTTTTAACTCGATTCACCACAAATAAATTCGGATTGAATCTAATCTTTTCGAAAAATTCGGCAAACCGACCGAATCTAATTTTTGAGAAATTCGCTCATCTCTATATGCAATGTACTGTACATTTGACAACAAGGAACACTGTGATACACTTAATAATTTTAAGAAATCTAGGAGAGTTAGAAAAGCTAAGTAAGTGTAGCTGATATACTCAGTGTTTTCCATAAAAGAGTTGTCTAGGAATAAATAATGTTTCATGCCATCTAAAGCTCAGGTCCTGCGCACTGGCTTCCGTGTGTCTACAACAGGTTGTTTACTTCCGCATGGGCAAGATCATCTCCTCCTCTGCAGTCAATGACTGGATTCAGCAGTGACATGTACATAAGAGACACACCACCATTGATGATCATGCCTGTGCCGGGGATGAATTAAAGAAAGCGACGGACCAGAACATGGAGAGGCGTTAACCAGCACACAGGGCCATAGCAGCAGAGAGTAGGCAGAGAGGAAAATTTTTCCAAAATTAGCTTCGATCATAATAAATTTGTCATGTAGCATGTTAAATCAGGTCTATCCCAGCAAGCAGTTAAACTGTAGAGAGAATGTATCATGGTGTACATCACTGTGCAGTGCAGCAACATGCATAGCTAGTCCTTTCTGGTAGTGAAACTGTTACTGTGCATCAGAATAACAGGCAGCCCACATAGAGTATATGGCCACCAAGATTCCTAGATATTTCCCAGCTAAACAAAAAAAAGCATACAGCATCCTTCATTAAAGCACAAAAAAAAGAAATTTTAAAAAAATGCTGCACGCTTCTTTGTTGTCTCAATGACTCTTTAGTGGAACAAAATAAGGACATGGAGGCAGCACTTTGAAAGTAGTTCTGTTACATGTAGAATGACTGTGTCACTATTAGGCTTAGTTCACACTTCACTTATTTGGTCAGTTAATGTCAGCCCAAAGCAGGTGCGGGTCAAACCCATAGAACAGGTGCAGATTTATTCATGATACCTATGCAGTGGCCAGGTTAGGGGTGGCCCCAACGCTATGCTGGGTCCACCGGACACCGTTGAGGTGTCACCACGTGTTGCTGCTCTCCGGAAGAAATGGTAAGGCATGGTGCACCCCAATGAGAAAGAAGTCCAGAGAGTCCTTATTTCTGATATTTGCGGACTCTATACTGACAGGGAATGTCCCACAGGATTGGCGCATAGCAAATGTGGTGCCAATATTCAAAAAGGATCCAAAAACAGAACCCAGAAACTATAGGCCGGTAAGTTTAACATCTGTTGTGGGGAAACTGTTTGAAGGTTTTCTGAGAGATGCTGTCTTAGAGGATCTCAATGGAAATAAGCAAATAACGCCATATCAGCATGGCTTCATAAGGGATCGGTCATGCCAAACGAATTTAATCAGTTTCTATGAGGAGGTAAGTTCTAGACTTGACAGCGGCGAATCAATGGATGTCGTATATCTGGACTTCTCCAAAGCATTTGACACTGTACCACATAAAAGGTTAGTATATAAAATGAGGATGCTCGGACTGGGAGAAAATGTCTGTAAGTGGGTAAGTAACTGGCTGAGCGACAGAAAACAGAGGGTGGTTATTATCCTTACACACTCAGATTGGTCAACTGTCAATAGTGGGGTACCTCAGGGGTCAGTACTGGGCCCTATTCTTTTCAATATATTTATTAATGATCTTGTAGAAGGCTTGCATAGTAAAATTATAAATTTTTGCTGATGACACTAAACTGTGTAAAGTAATTAACACTGAAGAGGACAATATACTGCTACAGAGGGATCTGGATAGATAGGAGGCTTGGGCAGAGAAGTGGCAGATGAGGTTTAACACTGACAAATGTAAAGTTATGCACATGGGAAGGAATAATGCAAGTCACCAGTACATACTAAATGGTAAAACACTCGGTAACACTGACATGGAAAAGGATCTAGGAATTTTAATAAACAGCAAACTAAGCTGCAAAGACCAGTGTCAGGCAGCTGCCGCCAAGGCCAATAAGATAATGGGTTGCATCAAAAGAGGCATAGACGCCCGTGATGAGAACATAGTCCTACCACTTTACAAATCGCTAGTCAGACCACACATGGAGTACTGTGTACAGTTCTGGGATCCTGTGAACAAAACGGACATAGCAGAGCTGGAGAGGGTTCAGAGGAAGGCAACTAAAGTAATAACTGGAATGGGGCAACTACAGTACCCTGAAAGGTTATCAAAATTTGGGTTATTTACTTTAGAAAAAAGACGACCCCGGGGCGATCTAATAACTATGTATAAATATATCAGGGGTCAGTACAGAGATCTCTCCCATCATCTATTTATCCCCAGGACTGTCACGGTGACGAGGGGACATCCTCTGCGTCTGGAGGAAAGAAGGTTTGTACACAAACATAGAAGAGGATTAGTGTTCAGCGAACAGTTTGAGCATAGTTTGGGTTCGTACCGAATTTTGGGGTGTCCGGGACACGGACCCGAACGCGGACATTTTCAAAAAAGTTCGGGTTCGTTGTTCGGCGATTACTTCCCGCTTTCTGAAGGTCTGCACAGCAGCCAATCATCTAGCGTTTTACTTCTTGCCCTCAGAGCCCATCACAGCCATGCCTACTAATGGCATGGCTGTGATTGGCCAAGTGCAGCATGTGACCCAGCCTCTATTTAAGCTGGAGTCACGCAGCGCCGCACGTCACACTGCTCTGATTACTGTAGGGAGAGGACGCAGCTTCTGTGAGGGCGAGATTAGGCAGGGAAAAGTCAGCAACAGCACCTAATGAACGGATCGATCTACAGCTGTGAATGATTGAACTAATGCTAGTTACTTGCTCACTGGTTTTTAAGCTGCACAGAGCGTTTTTCTGTCACTTATTTTCTGGGGTGATCGGCGGCCATTCTGTGACTTGTGGTGCACCAGAACAAGCTGCCACCAAGTCCATCAATCCATCAATACTAGTTTTTTTTTTTTGCTATATCCTACATCAGGGGCTTGGCTGTGCTTATTGTCACCCCTAGAAACTCAGGATAGCAATTTCTATATTTTATTAAGGGGTTAAATACAATTGCCCAAATACCAATCCCCTAAATCTGGTGTTCCAGCTTTGGCTAGCCAAGTATAATACTGTCTGCTGTCTGGCAAAGGATAGATTATTTTCTGTGGTGAAATTCAATTGCCAAAATAGCAATACCATAAATCAGTGGTTTCAGCTGTGGTTGGCAAAGTATAATAGTGTCCGCCAAAACATGTATTTTGTTCTGGGGTGAAATTCAATTGCCAAAATAGCAATACCCTGAATCTGGTGTCCCAGCTGTTGCAAGCCAAGATTCATAGTGTCCGCCAAAACATATATTTTGTTCTGGGGTGAAATTCAATTGCTAAAATAGCAATACCATAAATCAGTGGTTTCAGCTGTGGCTGGCAAAGTATAATAGTGTCCGCCAAAACATATATTTTGTTCTGGGGTGAAATTCAATTGCCAAAATAGCAATACCCTGAATCTGGTGTCCCAGCTGTTGCAGGCCAAGATTCATAGTGTCCGTAAAAACATATATTTTGTTCTGGGGTGAAATTCAATTGCCAAAATAGCAATACCCTGAATCTGGTGTCCCAGCTGTTGCAGGCCAAGATTCATAGTGTCCGCCAAAACATATATTTTGTTCTGGGGTGAAATTCAATTGCCAAAATAGCAATACCCTGAATCTGGTGTTCGAGCTGTTGCAGGCCAATTGTAAATCTGTCCATAAATGGATACCTTTCATCCAGGGCCTAAATACTAGCCCTAAAAGAGATATTCCCCTAAATCAGTGGTTATTGCTGTGCCTGGATTAGTGTAATACGCTACATAAATAAATCGGCAGATAGTGTTAGGTGCCTGTAAAAAAAGGCCTGAATTTGAAATCAATACATTGGGCCAAATATTTTTTTTCTTATTGTGGTGCTTGGTGAACGGTAACAATGAGGAAAAAATCTAGTAAGGGACGCGGACGCGGTCGTGGTGGTGTTAGTGTACCCTCTTGTGCTGGGAGAGGACGTGGCCATTCTGCCACAGCCACACGTCCTAGTGAACCAACTACCTCAGGTTCCAGCACCCGCCAGAATTTACAGCGATATTTGGTGGGGCCCAATGCCGTTTTAAGGATGGTATGGCCTGAGCAGGTACAGGCGCTAGTCAGTTGGGTGGCCGACAGTGGATCCAGCATGTTCACAACATTATCTCCCACCCAGTCTTCTGCAGAAAGCGCACAGGTGGCACCTGAAAACCAAGCCCATCAGTCTGTCACATCACCCCCATGCATATCAGGGAAACTGTCTGAGCCTCAAGTTATGGAGCAGTCTCTTATGCTGTTTGAAGACTCTGCTGGCAGGGTTTCCCAAGGGAATCCACCTAGCCCTTCCCCAGTGGTGGAATACATAGAATGCACTGATGCACAACCACTGATGTTTCCTGATGATGAGGACATGGGGATACCACCTCATCGGAGTCCGCACGTCTCTGATGATGACGAAACACAGGTGCCAACTGCTGTGTCTTTCTGCAGTGTGCAGGCCGAACAGGAGGAAGACTCCTGGGGGAGGAAGACTGTGTGGAAGACGATGCAGGGGACGATGAGGTGCTAGACCCCACATGGAATGAAGGTCGTGCCACTGACTTTCATAGTTCAGAGGAAGAGGCAGTGGTGAGACCGAGCCAACAGCGTAGCAAAAGAGAGAGCAGGGGGCAAAAGCAGAACAGCCGCCTCCAAGAGAGTTCGCCTGCTACTGGCCACCGCCACCAGGGACCGAGCACCCCAAAGGCAGCTTCAAGGAGTTCCCTGGCATGGAACTTCTTTAAACAATGTGCTGACGACAAGACCCGAGTGGTTTGCACGCTGTGCCATCAGAGCCTGAAGCGAGGCATTAACGTTCTGAACCTTGCATGACCAGGCATCTACATGCAAAGCATGAACTGCAGTGGAGTAAACACCTTAAAAGCAAGGGACTCACTCTGGCTCCCCCTGCTCCCTCTTCTGCTGCTGCCTTGGCCTCTTCCTCCGCCTCGGGAGGAATGTTGGCACCTGCAAACAGCTGATGTCCATGGCTGTCCCACAGTATGTTGTTCCCAGCCGCCACTACTTCTCCAAGACAGCCATGCCTTCCCTGCACAACCAAGTATCCGATAAAATCAAGTGTGCACTGCGCAACGCCGTCGGTGGCAAGGTCCACCTAACCACAGATACGTGGACCAGTAAGCACGGCCAGGGACGCTATATCTCCCTAACTGTACACTGGGTAAATGTAGTGGCGGCTGGGCCGCAGGCGGAGAGTTCCTTGGCGCACGTCCTTCCGCCGCCAAGGATCGCAGAGCATCATTCTTTGCCTCCTGTAGCCTCCTCCTCCTACTCGGCTTCCTCCTCCTCTGCTTCCACCAGCTCATCCAGTCAGCCACACACCTTCACCACCAACTTCAGCAGAGCCTGTCTGCGCTACAGCTGAACTTCGGCCTTCCCGCTCACCGCCTCATATGCGACGTGCCCACCAGGTGGAACTCCACCTTGCACATGCTGGAGAGACTGTGCGAGCAGCAGCAGGCCATAGTGGAGTTTCAGCTGCAGCACGCACACGTCAGTCGCACTGCGGAACAGCACCACTTCACCACCAATGATTGGGCCTCCATGCGAGACCTGTGTGCCCTATTGCGCTGTTTCCAGTACTCCACTAATATGGCCAGTGGCGATGACACCGTTACCAGCGTTACAATACCACTTCTATGTCTCCTTGAGAAAACGCTTAGGGCGATGATGGAAGAGGAGGTGGCCCAGGAGGAGGAGGAGGATGAGGGGTCATTTTTAGCACTTTCAGGCCAGTGTGTTAGAAGTGGCTCAGAGGGAGGTTTTTTGCAACAGCAGAGGCCAGGTACAAATGTGGCCAGCCAGGGCCCACTACTGGAGGAAGAGGAGGATGAGGAGGATGAGGATGAAGCAGGTTCACAGTGGGGTGGCACCCGACACAGCTCAGGCCCATCACTGGTGCATGGCTGGGGGGATACAGAGAACGATGACGATACGCCTCCCACAGAGGACAGCTTGTCCTTACCTCTGGGGAGCCTGGCACACATGAGTGACTACATGCTGCAGTGCCTGCGCAACGACAGCAGAGTTGCCCACATTTTAACGTGTGCGGACTACTGGGTTGCCACCCTGCTGGATCCCCGGTACAAAGACAATGGGCCAGATTTATCATTAGCTAAAGTCACTTTAATGGAGTGAAAAAGTCGCAAAAAAATGCGCAATCGGTAAAATTGCGCATTTGTTTGCGACTTTTTCAAGCTCTCCACTAAGCTCTCCAGTTTTGTGAAAGTGGGCGTGTCGTCTTATGTAAATGAATCTCTAGACAGATTTACTATTGCAACCATTTAAAAAGTTGCAAAAAAGTCGCAAAAAAATGCGCAATTTCACTCCAGGGGGGACCATGCTTATCTTATGCGACTTTTTAATAGAACATGCGACTTTTTTGTAAAGACGTGCGACTTTTGTAAAGCCGCTTACTGAAGGATAAACTGCTACCGTCAATCCACATTTATCACAGTATTAAAGGACCATTAATAAATCTGACTAACTAAAAGTGACTTTGAGCAGATGTAAAAGTGGAGTAAGATGTAAGTGTAATGATAAATCTGGCCCAATGTGCCCACCTTACTTCCTGCACTGGAGCGTGATAGGAAGATGCGCGAGTACAAGCGCACGCTGGTAGACGCGCTCCTGAGAGCATTCCCAAATGTCACAGGGGAACAGGTGGAAGCCCAAGGCGAAGGCAGAGGAGGAGCAAGAGGTCGCCAACGCAGCTGTGTCACGGCCAGCTCCTCTGAGGGCAGGGTTAGCATGACAGAAATGTGGAAAAGTTTTGTCTCCACGCCACAGCTAACTGCACCACCACCTGATACGGAACGTGTTAGCAGGAGGCAGCATTCCACTAATATGGTTGAACAGTACGTCTGCACACCCCTCCACGTGCTGACTGATGGTTCGGCCCCATTCAACTTCTAGGTCTCCAAATTGTCCACGTGGCCAGAGTTAGCATTTTATGCCTTGGAGGTGCTGGCCTGCCCGGCGGCCAGTGTTTTGTCTGAACGTATATTCAGCATGGCAGGGGGCGTCATTACTGACAAACGCAGCCGCCTGTCCACAGCCAACGTGGACAAGCTGACGTTCATAAAAATGAACCAGGCATGGATCCCACAGGACCTGTCCCTCCCTTGTGCAGAATAGACATTTATAACTGCCTCCCCCTCAACCATGTATTCTTGTACTCCGGAGAACTTCTTTATTGAATCCTCATTTTTTTAACTTTAGTTAAAAAAAAGTTGAATGAACCTCTCCTCTGTCTGGGTGCTGGTGCCGAAATAACTGAAAGTGGCCTTCTCCGGTGGTGGGTGATATGACGCCCTATTCTTTGCTGTGGGACCTCACTCCTCTGTCTGGGTGCTGGGGCCGAAATAACTGAAAGTGGCCTTCTCCGGTGGTGGGTGATATGACGCATGATTCCTTGCTGTGGGACCTCTCTCCTCTGTCTGGGTGGTGGGGCATAAATAACTGAAAGTGGCCTTCTCTGGTGGTGGGTGATATGACGCATGATTCCTTGCTGTGGGACCTCTCTCCTCTGTCTGGGTGGTGGGGCATAAATAACTGAAAGTGGCCTTCTCCGGTGGTGGGTGATATGACGCATGATTCCTTGCTGTGGGACCTCTCTCCTCTGTCTGGGTGCTGGGTCCCAAATAACTGAAAGTGGCCTTCTCCAGTGGTGGGTGAAATGACGCATGATTCCTTGCCGTGGGACCGCTCTCCTCTGTCTGGGTCCGAAATAACTGAAAGTGGCCTTCTCCAGTGGTGGGTGAAATGACGCATGATTACTTGCTGTGGGACCGCTCTCCTCTGTCTGGGTGCTGGGTCCGAAATAACTGAAATTGGCCTTCTCCAGTGGTGGGTGATATGACGCATAATTCCTAGCAGTGGGACCTCTCTTCAATTGATATTGGTTAAATTGTATTTATTTTATTTTAATTCATTTCCCTATCCACATTTGTTTGCAGGGGATTTACCTACATTTTGCTGCCTTTGGCAGCCCTCTAGCCCGTTTCTGGACTATTTTACAGCCTTTTTAGTGCCTAAAAGTTCGGGTCCCCATTGACTTCAATGGGGTTCGGGTTCGGGATAAAGTTTGGGTCGAGTTCGGATCCCGAACCAGAACATTTTCGGGAAGTTCGGCCGAACTTCCCGAAGCCGAACTTCAAGGTGTTCGCTCATCTCTAAAGAGGATTCTTTACGGTAAGAGCAGTGAGACTGTGGAACTCTCTGCCTGAGGAGGTGGTGATGGTGAGTACAATAAAGGAATTCAAGAGGGGCTGGATGTATTCCTGGAGTTTAATAATATTACAGGCTATAGCTACTAAAGATGGGTCGTTGATCCAGGGAGTACTTCTTTCCTCTGGATCAACTAGCAGGATGACAGGCCGAACTGGATGGACAGATGTATTTTTTCGGCCTTATGTACTATGTTACTACTATGTTACTATAAGTCAATGTCTGCCGTAAACGAGGGTGCTCTTTTACTGGAGAAATTCAGGTACAAAACAATACAGGCTGGCTTCTCCAGTCTCCTCCCTGGCATTAGAAGGGTTTGTTGCTGAGGAAAGGTATGAGCTAGATGTCCCTATTTCTCTTCAGAAAGCTGGTACCCTGATCCAAGGCTTGTGATCTAAGGTCTGTGGCAGCATATCCCCATCTCAGCATCTTCTTCTGGTCACTCCGTAGGCAGAGTCTACTCCCTGGCAGAATAAGGGTTTGATGCTGAGGAAAGGCCTGAGCTAGCTGTCCCTCTCTCTCTCAGGAGGCTGGCATCCTGGTCAAGGTCCCACAGTCTGTAGCTCAGTAGTCCAGGTGGTTCCTTGGTCACAGGGTTAGTGACCCATGTTCTGTGGCTCAGCGTCCCCATCTCAGCGTCTTCTTCTGGTCACTCATGTAGGCTGGCATGAGTCTCCCCTCCAAGCACTGGTCCCTAACTGAAGCACACTAGGGGCTCTGACTGCTCTCCTTATATACAGTTTTTGTTAGACTAGAATCTTCTAGTGAGAGGGGTGGAGTGGAGAAACTCAGCACAAAACAGATACATTGTTTCAGCTCTCGTCTGGTATAGACTTACATTAAAGCTTCAATGATACTCAATGGCAATGACACAGCAGGTTTTCCAGACAAAAGCAAGTTTCCACACATAACAACATAGCTAAAACCAGACATTTATAAGGTCAGGCTGTCTGCTTTTGGTGGTAAACAAGTCTGGGTTTTTCCCTCCAAAACATGGTCTACGTTAAACCCTATGGCAGCTGTGGAAAGTACCAGCTTCTCAATCAAAGCCCTAACAGTCTTTCAGTATTCATTAACCCGTTCACATCACTGTTTGTTTTTCTGTTCCTCTGATCAGTCAGAAGAACAGTCCAAAAAAACACATCCTGTAGTTTGAGCATTCACCTTCACACTGTCAGTATTTGGTCACATTCTGTGTTTTGGGCCCATTCCTGCTTTTGGAATGCAAATCATGATCAACTCCCGACTGGTACCTCGGAACCGAATCTGATTTTGTTACCAAGTTTTAAAGTGGTTTCTCACTTTAAGAATCAACTTACAAAGTTCAAAGATGTCTCGCACCACTTTATGAATAACTGACTTTGGCTCCTCGTAAGGGTCCATTCACATGTCCGTGGTGTGTTGCGGACCCGCAAATTGCGGATCCGCAACACACCCGGCCGGAACCCCCCATAGAAATGCCTATTCTTGTCCGCACGCTGCGGACAAGAATGGGACATGTTCTATCTTTTGTGGAGCTGCGGACCAGAAGTTCGGGGCCGAAGCCCAGAAGTTCATGGACCTCACTCCGCAAATGCGGAAGCAGAGAGCTATTGTGCTCCGCTTCACGTCCAGTCCCATTGAGAATGAATTGGTCCGCACTCGTTCTGCAGAATTGTGGAACGGATGCGGATCCATTTGCGGACGTGTGAATGGGGCCTTACCCGTACATTTTAAGGCTGTATAGAGACCGATCTCCCTACAGCATTAATCCGAAGTTATGACCGAAGCGACTTCGGATGTAATGCCGCTCAGCACTAGTCAAGATTTTCCGATGTGGCAGCACATTACAGTCAGATCATTGCTGCCAGAATGATCTAGTCTGTTATATTAGGCACCGGTGTCTGGAAATCCTGGTTGGTCATGTATTAGGTGTGAAATTTTAACATCACTAAAGATTATTTAGTATCTCTTGCAAATCAATAATCACAATCAGACAGTATGTGAAATAAAATAACATTTAATAAAAAACAATAATATGGAAAATAATGAAAATAGAAAAGTTATTATAACAGACATAAACAACAATGAATTGGAATATAATTATAACATCACAAAACAATAACTGGCAAATACAACAAACACAATATAGAATTTTAGGCAATAAGCATTAACTGATGTTATTTAACTAAGTAAAGGCCCTTGCAGACGAGCGCTTGTCACGCTGGGAGTCCGCAGCGCAGCTCCTGGCCTGACCTCCTAGCACTGAGGGGTAACATAGCATTATATTGAGGGATACACCAAATGGAAAAGGATTTAGGAAAACTAGGTATGGTCAAAAATCTGGCAACTAAAATTTAATGTCGATAAGTGCAAGATAATGCACCTGAGGCGTAAAAACCCAAGAGCAGTATATAAAATCAGTGATACAGTACAAACCTCAGTATCTGAGGAAAGGGATTTAGGGGTCATTATACCAGACGACCTAAAGGTGGGCAGACAATGTCATGGAGCAGCAGGTAATTTCAGCAGAAAGCTTGGGTGTATAGGGAGAGGCATTAACAGTAGAAAGAAGGAGGTGCTCGTGCCGCTCTACAGAGCACTAGTGAGACCTCATTTGGAGTATTGTGTGCAGTACTGGAGACAGGGCCGGTGCAAGGATTTTTGCCGCCCTAGGCAAAAGAAAAGTTTGCCGCCCCCCCCCCATGTGACATCACAATGCCCCACCCACATGATCTGCCATATTAAAGGGGTTCTGCAGTTTATTTAAACTGATCGCAGGGGTCCGACACCTGGGACCCCTGCCAATCAGCTGTTTGAGAAGACAGCTGCGCTGGCAGTAGCGCCTCAGCCTTCTCGCAGGGACATCACGATTAGTATCATTGGCCTGGGTGGGGCTAAGCTTCATTCAAGTGAACAGAGCTTAGCCCCGCCCAGGCCAGTGATACTAGTTGTGACGTCACTGCGCCTGCGGTAAACAGCGAGAAGGCCGAGCGCTAGTGCCGCTGCCTTCTCAAACAGCTGATCGGCGGGGTCCCGGTGTCGGACCTCTGCAGATCAGATGCTGATGATCTATCCAGAGGATAGATCATCAGTTTAAATAAACTGCAGAACCCCTTTAACTAACGCCAGTTCTCTCCCCCCATTGTCATTCTCTCCCCCTCTTGTCATTCTTCACACTCCCCCACTTGTCATTCTCCCCCCTTGTCATTCTCTCCCCCTTGTCATTCTTCCTCCCCCCTTGTCATTCTCTCCCACCCCCTGTCATTCTTCCTCCCACCCCCTGTCATTCTTTCCCCCTTGTCATTCTCTCTCCCCACTTATCATTCTCTCCCCCTCTTGTCATTCTCTCCCCCTCTTGCCATTCTTCACACTCCCCCTTGTCATTCCCTTTCTCCCTCTTGTCATTCTCTTTCTCCCTTGTCATTCTCTCTCCCCCTCTCCTTTGTCATTCTCTTTCCACTCTTTTTATTCTCCCCCTCTCCTTGTCATTCTCCCCCTCTCAACCTTGTCATTCTCCCCCCTCCCTTGTCATTCTCTTTCTCCCCCCTTGGCATTCTCTTTCTCCCCCCTCCCCCGTCATTCTCTTTCTCCACCCCCCCTTGTCATTCTCTTTCTCCCCCCCCTTGTCATTCTCTTTCTCCCCCCCCCCCCTTGTCATTCTCTTTCTTCCCCCAATCCCCCCCCTTACCTCTAGTGTAGCGTGGCCAAGCTGTTTATGCGCCACGGGTACAGGAGCTTTAGTTTCCTGTACCCGAGGGGACTGACATGAAGTGCACACTCTGTGCGCACTTCATGTCAGTCCAGCGAGTACAGGAGACAGATGCTCCTGTACCCGCGGACCTTAAACAGCTCGGCCACGCTACAATGAGGAACTGACAGGAGGGAGCGCTGAGCGCTTCCCTCCTGTCAGCTCCTCTCTTCATGCTGCGCCCGGGCGGTGCGCCCTCATGGACGCACCAGCCCGGGCAGTGCTGCAGCCGCCTGAGGCTCAATTCAGAGCGCTCGGGCGGCTGCAGCATGAGGCAGGGCCGGCGCTCCTAGCAGCGCCCCTTCCTAAGGGGCGCTCTACGCGGCTGCCTATTCCGCGTATAGGACGCGCCGGCCCTGACTGGAGACCATATCTGCAGAAGGATATGAAAACTTTGGAGAGAGTTCAGAGAAGAGCTACTAAACTAGTACATGGATTGCAGGACAAAACTTACCAGGAAAGGTTAAAGGACCTTAACATGTATAGCTTGGAAGCAGTGTTGAGCGAACAGTTCGAGCATAGTTCGTAAAAGTTCGTAAAAGTTCGGGTTCGGGATCATGCAAAGCAGCCAATCAACATGCGTCATACTACTTGCCCCAGGAGGCCGTCACAGCCATGCCTACTATTGGCATGGCTATGATTAGCCAAGTGCAGCATGTGACCCAGGCCCTATTTAAGCTGGAGTCACGGAGCACAGCATGTCACTCTGCTCTGATTAGTGCAGGGATAGGATGCAGCTGCTGCGTTAGGGCGAGATAGGCAGGGATTAACTCATCAAAAACACTTAATGAAGTGAAAGATCTACAGCTGTGAATCATTCAACTACTGCTAGTGAATTGCTCACTATTTTTTGGCTGGGCAGACCATTTTTCTGTCACTTTTTTCTGCGGTGATTGGCGGCGGCCATTTGGTGTCTTGTGTTGCTCCAGCATAAGCTGCCACAAAGTGTAATACTGTCTGCTGTCTGTCAAAGAATATTTTTTTCTTTCTGGGGTGAAATTTAATTGTACAAATAGCAATTTCCAGAATCTGGTGTTTGAGCGGTGACTGGATAATTTCCCTAGTGTCCGTCAAAGGATAGATTTTGTTCTGTGGTGAAATACAGTTCCAAAAATAAAAATACAGAAAATCTAGTGTTCCAGTTGTGGCAGGCCTAATTTAAATCTGTCCGTGAAAGGGTATATTTCCTTCTGTGGTGAAATTTAATTGCTAAAATAGCAATTCCATAAATCTAGTGTTCCAGCAGTTGCAGGCCAATTTGAAATCTGTCCGTTAAAGGGTCTATTTCTGTCGGTGGTGAAATTTAATTGCTAAAATAGCAATTCCATAATTCTAGTGTTCGAGCAGTTGCAAGCCTATTTCAAATCTGTCCGTAAAAGGCTATATTTCGGTCTGTGGTGAAATTTAATTGCTAAAATAGCAATTCCATAAATCAAGTGTTCCGGCAGTTGCAGGCCTATTTGAAAACTGTCCGTAAAAGGGTATATTTCTTTCTATGGTGAAATTTAATTGCTAAAATAGCAATACCATGAATCTAGTGGTCAAGCAGTTGCAGGCCTATTTGAAATCTGTCCGTAATAGGGTATACTGTATTTCTGTCTGTGGTGAAATATAATTTCTAAAATAGCAATTCCATAAATCTAGTGTTCCAGCAGTTCCAGGTCTATTTGAAATCTGTCCGTAAAAGGGTATATTTCTATCTATGGTGAAATTTAATTGCTAAAATAGCAATTCCATAAATCTAGTGTTCCAGCAGTTCCAGGCCTATTTGAAATCTGTCCGTAAAAGGGTATATTTCTATCTATGGTGAAATTTAATTGCTAAAATAGCAATACCATGAATCTAGTATTCCAGCAGTTGCAGGCTTATTTGAAATCTGTCCGTAAAAGGGTACATTTCTGTCTGTGGTGAAATTTAATTGCCAAAATAGCAATTCCGTAAATCTAGTGTTCTAGTTGTTGCAAGCCTAGTTTAAATCAGTCCGTAAAAGGCAATATTTCTTTCTATGGTGAAATTTAATTGCTAAAATAGCAATTCCATAAATCTAGTATTCCAGCAGTTGCAGGCCTATTTGAAATCTGTCCGTAAAAGGGTATATTTCTGTCTGTGGTGAAATTTAATTGCCAAAATAGCAATTCCATAAATCTAGTGTTCCTGTTGTTGCAGGCCTACTGCAGGCCTAGTTTAAATCTGTCCGTAAAAGGGTATATTACTTTCTCAGGTGAAATTTAATAGCTGAAATAGCAATTCCATAAATCTAGTGTTCCATTTGTTGCAGGCCTACTTTAAATCTGTCCGTAAAAGGGTATATTTCTGTCTGTGGTGAAATATAATTGCTAAAATAGCAATTCCATAATTCTAATGTTCCAGCAGTTGCAGAGCTATTTGAAATCAGTTCATAAAAGGGTATATTTCTGTCTGTGGTGAAATTTAATTGCTAAAATAGCAATTCCATAAATCTAGTGTTCCAGAAGTTGCAGGCCGATTTGAAATCTGTCCGTAAAAGTGCATATTTCTGTCTCTGGTGAAATTTAATAGCTGAAATAGCAATTCCATAAATCTAGTATTCCAGCAGTTGCAGGCTTATTTGAAATCTGTCCGTAAAAGGGTACATTTCTGTCTTTGGTGAAATTTAATTGCCAAAATAGCAATTCCGTAAATCTAGTGTTCTAGTTGTTGCAGGCCTAATTTAAATCTGTCCGTAAAAGGGTCTATTTCATTCTATGGTGAAATTTAATAGCTGAAATAGCAATTCCATAAATCTAGTATTCCAGCAGTTGCAGTCCTATTTGAAATCTGTCCCTAAAAGGGTATATTTCTTTCTCTGGTGAAATTTAATAGCTGAAATAGCAATTCCATAAATCTAGTGTTCCAGCAGTTGCAGGCCTACTTAAAATCTGTCCGTAAAAGGGTATATTTCTGTCTGTGGTGAAATATAATTGCTAAAATAGCAATTCCATAAATTTAGTGTTCCAGCATTTGCAGGCCTATTTGAAAACTGTCCGTTAAAGGGTATATTTCTGTCTGTGGTGAAATTTAATAGCTGAAATAGCAATTCCATAAATCTAGTGTTCCAGCAGTTGCAGGCCTATTTGAAATCATTCCATAAAAGGGTATATTTCTTTCTATGGTGAAATTTAATTGCTAAAATAGCAATACCATGAATCTAGTGTTCCAGCAGTTGCAGGCCTATTTGAAATCTGTCCGAAAAAGGGTATATTTCTGTCTGTGGTGAAATGTAATTGCTAAAATAGCAATTCCATAATTCTAGTGTTCCAGCAGTTGCAGGCCTATTTGAAATCAGTCCGTAAAAGGGTATGTTTCTTTCTGTGGTGAAATATAATTGCTAAAATAGCAATTCCATAAATCTAGTGTTCCAGTAGTTGCAGGCCTATTTGAAATCAGTCCGTAAAAGGGTGTATTTCTGTCTCTGGTGAAATTTAATAGCTGAAATTGCAATTCCGTAAATCTAGTATTCCAGCAGTTGCAGGCCTATTTGAAATCTGTCCGTAAAAGGGTATATTTCTGTCTGTGGTGAAATTTAATTGCTAAAATAGCAATTCCATAAATCTAGTGTTCCTGTTGTTGCAGGCCTAGTGCAGGACTAGTTTACATCTGTCCGTAAAAGGGTATATTTCTTTCTCTGGTGAAATTTAATAGCTGAAATAGCAATTCCATAAATCTAGTATTCCAGCAGTTGCAGGCCTATTTGAAATCTGTCCGTAAAAGGGTATATTTCTGTCTGTGGTGAAATATAATTGCTAAAATAGCAATTCCATAAATCTAGTGTTCCAGCAGTTACAGGCCTATTTGAAATCTGTCCGTTAAAGGGTGTATTTCTTTCTATGGTGAAATTTAATTGCTAAAATAGCAATTCCATAATTCTTGTGTTCCAGCAGTTGCAGGTATATTTAAAATCAGTCCGTAAAAGGGTGTATTTCTGTCTCTGGTGAAATTTAATAGCTGAAATAGCAATTCCATAAATCTAGTATTCCAGCAGTTGCAGGCCTATTTGAAATCAGTCCGTAAAAGGGTATATTTCTTTCTATGGTGAAATGTAATTGCTAAAATAGCAATTCCATCAATCTAGTGTTCCATTTCTTGCAGGTCTACTTTAAATCTGTCCGTAAAAGGGTATATTTCTTTCTCTGGTGAAATTGAATAGCTGAAATAGCAATTCCATAAATCTAGTGTTCCAGCAGTTGCAAGCCTATTTGAAATAATTCCGTAAAAGGGTATATTTCTATCTATGGTGAAATTTAATTGCTAAAATAGCAATACCATGAATCTAGTGTGCCAGCAGTTGCAGGCCTATTTGAAATCTGTCCGTAATTGGGTATATTTCTGTCTGTGGTGAAATTTAATTGCTAAAATAGCAATTCCATAATTCTAGTGTTCCAGCAGTTGCAGGCCTATTTGAAATCAGTCCGTAAAAGGGTATATATCTTTCTATGGTGAAATGTAATTGCTAAAACAGCAATTCCATAAATCTAGTGTTCCAGCAGTTGCAGGCTTATTTGAAATCTGTCCGTAAAAGGGTATATTTCTTTCTCTGGTGAAATATAATTGCTAAAATAGCAATTCCATAAATCTAGTGTTCCAGCAGTTGCAGGCCTATTTGAAATCTGTCCGTTAAAGGGTATATTTCTGTCTGTGGTGAAATTTAATTGCTAAAATAGCAATTCCATAATTCTAATGTTCCAGCAGTTGCAGGCCTATTTGAAATCAGTTCATATAAGGGTATATTTCTTTCTCTGGTGAAATTTAATAGCTGAAATAGCAATTCCATAAATCTAGTATTCCAGCAGTTGCATGCTTATTTGAAATCTGTCCGTAAAAGGGTATATTTCTGTCTGTGGTGAAATTTAATTGCCAAAATAGCAATTCCATAAATCTAGTGTTCCAGTTGTTGCAGGCCTAGTTTAAATCTGTCCGTAAAAGGGTATATTTCTGTCTGTGGTGAAATATAATTGCTAAAATAGCAATTCCATAATTCTTGTGTTCCAGCAGTTGCAGGTATATTTGAAATCAGTCCGTGAAAGGGTGTATTTCTGTCTCTGGTGAAATTTAATAGCTGAAATAGCAATTCCATAAATCTAGTATTCCAGCAGTTGCAGGCCTATTTGAAATCTGTCCGTAAAAGGGTATATTTCTTTCTATGGTGAAATGTAATTGCTAAAATAGCAATTCCATAAATCTAGTGTTCCAGCAGTTGCAGGTATATTTGAAATCTGTCCGTAAAAGGGTACATTTCTGTCTTTGGTGAAATTTAATTGCCAAAATAGCAATTCCGTAAATCTAGTGTTCTAGTTGCTGCAGGCCTAGTTTAAATCTGTCCGTAAAAGGGTATATTTCTTTCTCTGGTGAAATTTAATAGCTGAAATAGCAATTCCAAATATCTAGTTTTCCAGCAGTTGCATGCTTATTTGAAATCTGTCCGTAAAAGGGTATATTTCTGTCTGTGGTGAAATTTAATTGCCAAAATAGCAATTCCATAAATCTAGTGTTCCAGTTGTTGCAGGCCTAGTTTAAATCTGTCCGTAAAAGGGTATATTTCTTTCTGTGGTGAAATTGAATAGCTGAAATAGCAATTCCATAAATCTAGTGTTCCAGCAGTTGCAGGCCTATTTGAAATCTGTGCTTAAAAGGGTATATTTCTGTCTGTGGTGAAATATAATTGCTAAAATAGCAATTCCATAAATCTAGTGTTCCAGCAGTTGCAGGCCTATTTGAAATCTGTCCGTAAAAGGGTATATTTCTGTCTGTGGTGAAATTTAATTGCTAAAATAGCAATTCCATAAATCTAATGTTCCAGCAGTTGCAGGCCTATTTGAAATCAGTCCGTAAAAGGGTGTATTTCTTTCTATGGTGAAATTTAATTGCTAAAATAGCAATTCCATAAATCTAGTGTTCCAGTTGTTGCAAGCCTAGTTTAAATCTGTCTGTAAAAGGGTATATTTCTTTCTCTAGTGAAATTAAATAGCTGAAATAACAATTCCATAAATCTAGTGTTCCAGCAGTTGCAAGCCTATTTGAAATCATTCTGTAAATGGGTATATTTCTTTCTATGGTGAAATTCAATTGCTAAAATAGCAATACCATGAATCTAGTGTTCCAGCAGTTGCAGGCCTATTTGAAATCTGTCCGTAAAAGGGTATATTTCTTTCTATGGTGAAATGTAATTGCTAAAATAGCAATTCCATAAATCTAGTGTTCCAGCAGTTGCAGATCTATTTGAAATCAGTCCATAAAAGGGTGTATTTCTGTCTGTGGTGAAATTTAATAGCAATTCCGAAAATCTAGTGTTCTAGTTGTTGAAAGCCTAGTTTAAATCAGTCAGTAAAAGTGTATATTTCTGTCTGTGGTGATATATAATTGCTAAAATAGCAATTCCATAAATCTAGTGTTCCAGCAGTTGCAGGACTATTTGAAATCATTCCGTGAAGGGGTATATTTCTTTCTATGGTGAAATTTAAATGCTAAAATAGCAATTCCATAAATCTAGTGTTCCAGTTGTTGCAAGCCTAGTTTAAATCTGTCTGTAAAAGGGTATATTTCTTTCTCTGGGGAAATTTAATAGCTGAAATAGCAATTCCATAAATCTATTGTTCCAGCAGTGGCAGGACTATTTGAAATCAGTCCGTAAAAGGGTATATTTCTTTCTATGGTGAAATTTAATTGCTAAAATAGCAATACCATGAATCTATTGTTCCAGCAGTTGCAGGCCTATTTGAAATCGGTCCGTAAAAGGGTGTATTTCTTTCTCTGGTGAAATTTAATAGCTGAAATAGCAATTCCATAAATCTAGTATTCCAGCAGTTGCAGGCTTATTTGAAATCTGTCCGTAAAAGGGTGTATTTCTTTCTATGGTGAAATTTAATTGCTAAAATAGCAATTCCATAAATCTAGTGTTCCAGCAGTTGCAGGCCTATTTGAAATCAGTCCGTAAAAGGTTATATTTCTTTCTATGGGTAAATTTAATTGCTAAAATAGCAATTCGATAAATCTAGTGTTCCAGCAGTTGCAGGCCTATTTGAAATCTGTCCGTAAAAGGGTATATTTCTCTCTCTGGTGACAATTAATTACTAAATTAGCAATTCCATAATTCTAGTGTTCCAGCAGTTGCAGGCCTATTTGAAAACTGACTGTTGAAGGGTATATTTCTGTCTATGGTGAAATTTAATTGCTAAAATAGCAATTCCATAATTCTAATGTTCCAGCAGTTGCAGGTCTATTTGAAATCAGTTCATAAAAGGGTATATTTCTTTCTATAGTTAAATTTAATTGCTAAAATAGCAATTCCATAAATCTAGTGTTCCAGCAGTTGCAGGCCTATTTGAAATCTGTCAGTAAAAGGGTATATTTCTCTCTGTGGTGAAATTTAATAGCTGAAATAGCAATTCCATAAATCTAGTGTTCCAGCAGTTGCAGGCCTATTTGAAATCAGTCCGTAAAAGGGTATATTTCTTTCTATGTTGAAATTTAATTGCTAAAATACCAATTCCATAATTCTAGTGTTCCAGCAGTTGCAGCTTATTTGAAATCAGTCCGTAAAAGGGTATATTTCTTTCTCTGGTGAAATTTAATAGCTGAAATAGCAATTCCATAAATCTAGTATTCCACCAGTTGCAGGCTTATTTGAAATCTGCCCGTAAAAGGGTATATTTCTGTCTGTGGTGAAATTTAATTGCCAAAATAGCAATTCCATAAATCTAGTGTTCCAGCAGTGGCAGGACTATTTGAAATCAGTCCATAAAAGGGTATATTTCTTTCTATGGTGAAATTTAATTGCTAAAATAGCAATACCATGAATCTAGTGTTCCATTAGTTTCAGGCCTATTTGAAATCGGTCCGTAAAAGGGTGTATTTCTTTCTCTGGTGAAATTTAATAGCTGAAATAGCAATTCCATAAATCTAGTGTTCCAGCAGTTGCAGGCTTATTTGAAATCTGTCCGTAAAAGGGTGTATTTCTTTCTATGGTGAAATTTAATTGCTAAAATAGCAATTCCATAAATCTAGTGTTCCAGCAGTTGCAGGCCTATTTGAAATCAGTCCGTAAAAGGTTATATTTCTTTCTATGGGTAAATTTAATTGCTAAAATAGCAATTCGATAAATCTTGTGTTCCAGCAGTTGCAGGCCTATTTGAAATCTGTCCGTAAAAGGGTATATTTCTTTCTCTGGTGACAATTAATTACTAAATTAGCAATTCCATAATTCTAGTGTTCCAGCAGTTGCAGGCCTATTTGAAAACTGACTGTTGAAGGGTATATTTCTCTCTGTGGTGAAATTGAATAGCTGAAATAGCAATTCCATAAATCTAGTGTTCCAGCAGTTGCAGGCCTATTTGAAATCAGTCCGTAAAAGGGTATATTTCTTTCTATGTTGAAATTTAATTGCTAAAATACCAATTCCATAATTCTAGTGTTCCAGCAGTTGCAGCTTATTTGAAATCAGTCCGTAAAAGGGTATATTTCTTTCTCTGGTGAAATTTAATAGCTGAAATAGCAATTCCATAAATCTAGTATTCCACCAGTTGCAGGCTTATTTGAAATCTGCCCGTAAAAGGGTATATTTCTGTCTGTGGTGAAATTTAATTGCCAAAATAGCAATTCCATAAATCTAGTGTTCCATTTGTAGCAGGCCTACTTTAAATCTGTCCGTAAAAGGGTATATTTCTGTCTGTGGTGAAATATAATTGCTAAAATAGCAATTCCATAAATCTAGTGTTCCAGCAGTTGCAGGACTATTTGAAATCAGTCCGTAAAAGGGTATATTTCTTTCTAAAGTTAAATTTAATTGCTAAAATAGCAATTCCATAAATCTAGTGTTCCAGCAGTTGCAGGTCTATTTGAAATCAGTCCGTAAAAGGGTGTATTTCTTTCTATGGTGAAATTTAATTGCTAAAATAGCAATTCCATAAATCTAGTGTTCCAGTTGTTGCAAGCCTAGTTTAAATCTGTCCGTAAAAGGGTATATTTCTTTCTCTGGTGAAATTGAATAGCTGGAATAGCAGTTCCATAAATCTAGTATTCCAGCAGTTGCATGCTTATTTGAAATCTGTCCGTTAAAGGGAATATTTCTGTCTGTGGTGAAATTTAATTGCCAAAATAGCAGTTCCATAAATCTAGTGTTCCAGTTGTTGCAGGCCTAGTTTAAATCTGTCTGTAAAAGGTTATATTTCTGTCTGTGGTGAAATATAATTGCTAAAATAACAATTCCATAAATCTAGTGTTCCAGCAGTTGCAGGCCTATTTGAAATCTGTGCGTAAAAGGGTATATTTCTCTCTGTGGTGACAATTAATTGCTAAATTTGCAATTCCATAATTCTAGTGTTCCAGCAGTTGCAGGCCTATTTGAAATCAGTCCGTAAAAGGGTATATTTCTGTCTGTGGTGAAATTTAATAGCTGAAATAGCAATTACATAAATCTAGTGTTCCAGCAGTTGCAGTCCTATTTGAAATCAGTCCGTAAAAGGGTGTATTTCTTTCTATGGTGAAATTTAATAGCTGAAATACCAATTCCATAAATCTAGTATTCCACCAGTTGCAGGCTTATTTGAAATCTGCCCGTAAAAGGGTATATTTCTGTCTGTGGTGAAATTTAATTGCCAAAATAGCAAGTCCATAATTCTAGTGTTCCAGCAGTTGCAGGCCTATTTTAAATCAGTCCGTAAAAGGGTATATTTCTTTCTCTGGTGAAATTTAATAGCTGAAAAAGCAATTCCATAAATCTAGTGTTCTAGTTGTTGCAAGCCTAGTATAAATCAGTCAGTAAAAGGGTATATTTTTGTCTGTGGTGAAATATAATTTCTAAAATAGCAATTCCATAATTCTAGTGTTCCAGCAGTTGCAGGCCTATTTGAAATCAGTCCATTAAAGGGTATATTTCTTTCTATGGTGAAATTTAATAGCTGAAATAGCAATTCCATAAATCTAGTATTCCAGCAGTTGCAGGCCTATTTGAAATCAGTCCGTAAAAGGGTATATTTCTTTCTATGGTTAAATTTAATTGCTAAAATAGCAATTCCATAAATCTAGTGTTCCAGCAGTTGCAGGCCTACTTTAAATCTGTCCGAAAAAGGGTATATTTCTGTCTGTGGTGAAATTTAATAGCTGAAATAGCAAATACATAAATCTAGTGTTCCAGCAGTTGCAGTCCTATTTGAAATCAGTCCGTAAATGGGTGTAATTCTTTCTCTGGTGAAATTTAATAGCTGAAATAGCAATTCCATAAATCTAGTGTTCCAGCAGTTGCAGGCCTATTTGAAATCATTCCGTAAAAGGGTATATTTCTTTCTATGGTGAAATTTAATTGCTAAAATAGCAATACCATGAATCTAGTGTTCCAGCAGTTGCAGGTCTTTATGAAATCTGTCCGTAAAAGGGTATATTTCTTTCTCTGGTGAAATTTAATAGCTGAAATAGCAATTCCATAAATCTAGTGTTCCAGTTGTTGCAGGCCCAGTTTAAATCTGTCCGTAAAAGGGTATATTTCAGTCTGTGGTGAAATATAATTGCTAAAATAGCAATTCCATAAATCTAGTGTTCCAGCAGTTGCAGGCCTATTTGAAATCTGTGCGTAAAAGGGTATATTTCTGTCTGTGGTGAAATTTAATTGCTAAAATAGCAATTCCATAATTCTAGTGTTCCAGCATTTGCAGGCCTATTTGAAATCAGTCCGTAAAAGGGTATATTTCTTTCTCTGGTGAAATTTGATAGCTGAAATAGCAATTCCATAATTCTAGTGTTCCAGCAGTTGCAGGCCTATTTGAAATCTGTCCATAAAAGGGTATATTTCTCTCTGTGGATACAATTAATTGCAAAATTAGCAATTCCATAATTCTAGAGTTCCAGCAGTTGCAGGCCTATTTGAAATCAGTCCGTAAAAGGGTATATTTCTGTCTGTGGTGAAATAAAAGTGCTAAAATAGCAATTCCATAAATCTAGTGTTCAAGCAGTTGCAGGCCTATTTGAAATCTGTCCGTAAAAGGGTATATTTCTCTCTGTGGTGACAATTAATTGCTAAATTAGCAATTCCATAATTCTAGTGTTCCAGCAGTTGCAGGCCTATTTGAAAACTGACCGTTGAAGGGTATATTTCTCTCTGTGGTGAAATTTAATAGCTGAAATAGCAATTCCATAAATCTAGTGTTCCAGCAGTTGCAGGCCTATTTGAAATCAGTCCGTAAAAGGGTATATATCTTTCTATGGTGACAATTAATTGCTAAATTAGCAATTCCAAAATTCTAGTGTTCCAGCAGTTGCAGGCCTATTTGAATTCTGTCTATAATAGGGTATATTTCTGTCTATGGTGAAATATAAGTGCTAAAATAGCAATTCCATAAGTCTAGTGTTCCAGCAGTTGCAGGCCTATTTGAAATCTGTCAGTAAAAGGGTATATTTCTCTCTGTGGTGAAATTTAATAGCTGAAATAGCAATTCCATAAATCTATTGTTCCAGCAGTGGCAGGACTATTTGAAATCAGTCCGTAAAAGGGTATATTTCTTTCTATGGTGAAATTTAATTGCTAAAATAGCAATACCATGAATCTAGTGTTCCAGCAGTTGCAGGCCTATTTGAAATCGGTCCGTAAAAGGGTGTATTTCTTTCTCTGGTGAAATTTAATAGCTGAAATAGCAATTCCATAAATCTAGTATTCCAGCAGTTGCAGGCTTATTTGAAATCTGTCCGTAAAAGGGTGTATTTCTTTCTATGGTGAAATTTAATTGCTAAAATAGCAATTCCATAAGTCTAGTGTTCCAGCAGTTGCAGGCCTATTTGAAATCAGTCCATAAAGGTTATATTTCTTTCTATGGGTAAATTTAATTGCTAAAATAGCAATTCGATAAATCTAGTGTTCCAGCAGTTGCAGGCCTATTTGAAATCTGTCCGTAAAAGGGTATATTTCTCTCTCTGGTGACAATTAATTACTAAATTAGCAATTCCATTATTCTAGTGTTCCAGCAGTTGCAGGCCTATTTGAAAACTGACTGTTGAAGGGTATATTTCTGTCTATGGTGAAAATTAATTGCTAAAATAGCAATTCCATAATTCTAATGTTCCAGCAGTTGCAGGTCTATTTGAAATCAGTTCATAAAAGGGTATATTTCTTTCTATAGTTAAATTTAATTGCTAAAATAGCAATTCCATAAATCTAGTGTTCCAGCAGTTGCAGGTCTATTTGAAATCAGTCCGTAAAAGGGTGTATTTCTTTCTATGGTGAAATTTAATTGCTAAAATAGCAATTCCATAAATCTAGTGTTCCAGCAGTTGCAGGCCTATTTGAAATCTGTCAGTAAAAGGGTATATTTCTCTCTGTGGTGAAATTTAATAGCTGAAATAGCAATTCCATAAATCTAGTGTTCCAGCAGTTGCAGGCCTATTTGAAATCTGTCCGTAAAAGGGTATATTTCTTTCTATGTTGAAATTTAATTGCTAAAATACCAATTCCATAATTCTAGTGTTCCAGCAGTTGCAGCTTATTTGAAATCAGTCCGTAAAAGGGTATATTTCTTTCTCTGGTGAAATTTAATAGCTAAAATAGCAATTCCATAAATCTAGTGTTCCAGCAGTGGCAGGACTATTGGAAATCAGTCCGTAAAAGGGTATATTTCTTTCTATGGTGAAATTTAATTGCTAAAATAGCAATACCATGAATCTAGTGTTCCAGCAGTTGCAGGCCTATTTGAAATCGGTCCGTAAAAGGGTGTATTTCTTTCTCTGGTGAAATTTAATAGCTGAAATAGCAATTCCATAAATCTAGTGTTCCAGCAGTTGCAGGCTTATTTGAAATCTGTCCGTAAAAGGGTGTATTTCTTTCTATGGTGAAATTTAATTGCTAAAATAGCAATTCCATAAATCTAGTGTTCCAGCAGTTGCAGGCCTATTTGAAATCAGTCCGTAAAAGGGTATATTTCTTTCTATGGTGAAATTTAATTGCTAAAATACCAATTCCATAATTCTAGTGTTCCAGCAGTTGCAGCTTATTTGAAATCAGTCCGTAAAAGGGTATTTTTCTTTCTCTGGTGAAATTTAATAGCTGAAATAGCAATTCCATAAATCTAGTATTCCACCAGTTGCAGGCTTATTTGAAATCTGCCCATAAAAGGGTATATTTCTGTTTGTGGTGAAATTTAATTGCCAAAATAGCAATTCCATAAATCTAGTGTTCCATTTGTAGCAGGCCTACTTTAAATCTGTCCGTAAAAGGGTATATTTCTGTCTGTGGTGAAATATAATTGCTAAAATAGCAATTCCATGAATCTAGTGTTCCAGCAGTTGCAGGACTATTTGAAATCAGTCCGTAAAAGGGTATATTTCTTTCTAAAGTTAAATTTAATTGCTAAAATAGCAATTCCATGAATCTAGTGTTCCAGCAGTTGCAGGTCTATTTGAAATCAGTCCGTAAAAGGGTGTATTTCTTTCTATGGTGAAATTTAATTGCTAAAATAGCAATTCCATAAATCTAGTGTTCCAGTTGTTGCAAGCCTAGTTTAAATCTGTCCGTAAAAGGGTATATTTCTTTCTCTGGTGAAATTGAATAGCTGAAATAGCAATTCCATAAATCTAGAATTCCAGCAGTTGCATGCTTATTTGAAATCTGTCCGTAAAAGGGTATATTTCTGTCTGTGGTGAAATTTAATTGCTAAAATAGCAAGTCCATGATTCTAGTGTTCCAGCAGTTGCAGGCCTATTTGAAATCAGTCCGTAAAAGGGTATATTTCTTTCTCTGGTGAAATTTAATAGCTGAAAAAGCAATTCCATAAATCTAGTGTTCCAGCAGTTGCAGGCCTATTTGAAATCTGTCAGTAAAAGGGTATATTTCTCTCTCTGGTGAAATTTAATAGCTGAAATAGCAATTCCATAATTCTAGTGTTCCAGCAGTTGCAGGCCTATTTGAAATCAGTCCATAAAAGGGTATATTTCTTTCTATGGTGAAATTTAATAGCTGAAATAGCAATTCCATAAATCTAGTATTCCAGCAGTTGCATGCCTATTTGAAATCTGTCCGTAAAAGGGTATATTTCTGTCTCTGGTGAAATTTAATTGCCAAAATAGCAATTCCATAAATCTAGTGTTCCTGTTGTTGCAGGCCTAGTGCAGGCCTAGTTTAAATCTGTCCGTAAAAGGGTATATTTCTTTCTCTGGTGAAATTTAATAGCTGAAATAGCAATTCCATAAATCTAGTGTTCCAGCAGTTGCAGGCCTATTTGAAATCATTCCGTAAAAGGGTATATTTCTTTCTATGGTGAAATTTAATTGCTAAAATAGCAATACCATGAATCTAGTGTTCCAGCAGTTGCAGGCCTATTAGAAATCTGTCCGTAAAAGGGTATATTTCTTTCTATGGTGAAATTTAATAGCTGAAATAGCAATTCCATAAATCTAGTATTCAAGCAGTTGCATGCTTATTTGAAATCTGTCCGTAAAAGGGGATATGTCTGTCTTTGGTGAAATTTAATTGCCAAAATAGCAATTCCATAAATCTAGTGTTCCAGTTGTTGCAGGCCTAGTTTAAATCTGTCCGTAAAAGGGTATATTTCTGTCTGTGGTGAAATATAATTGCTAAAATAGCAATTCCATAAATCTAGTGTTCCAGCAGTTGCAGGCCTATTTGAAATCTGTGCGTAAAAGGGTATATTTCTGTCTGTGGTGAAATTTAATTGCTAAAATAGCAATTCCATGATTCTAGTGTTCCAGCATTTGCAGGCCTATTTGAAATCAGTCCGTAAAAGGGTATATTTCTTTCTATGGTTAAATTTAATTGCTAAAATAGCAATTCCATAATTCTAGTGTTCCAGCAGTGGCAGGCCTATTTGAAATCAGTCCATAAAAGGGTATATTTCTTTCTATGGTGAAATTTAATTGCTAAAATAGCAATACCATGAATCTAGTGTTCCAGAAGTTGCAGGCCTATTTGAAATCTGTCCGTAAAAGGGTATATTTCTGTCTGTGGTGAAATTGAATTGCTAAAATAGCTATTCCATAATTCTAGTGTTCCAGCAGTTGCAGGCCTATTTGAAATCAGTCCGTAAAAGGGTATATTTCTTTCTATGGTGAAATTTAATTGCTAAAATAGCAATTCGATAAATCTAGTGTTCCAGCAGTTGCAGGCCTATTTGAAATCTGTCCGTAAAAGGGTATATTTCTCTCTGTGGTGACAATTAATTGCTAAATTAGCAATTCCATAATTCTAGTGTTCCAGCAGTTGCAGGCCTATTTGAAATCGGTCCGTAAAAGGGTGTATTTCTTTCTCTGGTGAAATTTAATAGCTGAAATATCAATTCCATAAATCTAGTATTCCAGCACTTGCAGGCTTATTTGAAATCTGTCCGTAAAAGGGTGTATTTCTTTCTATGGTGAAATTTAATTGCTAAAATAGCAATTCCATAAATCTAGTGTTCCAGCAGTTGCAGGCCTATTTGAAATCTGTCCGTAAAAGGGTATATTTCTGTCTGTGGGTAAATTTAATAGCTGAAATAGCAATTCCATAATTCTAGTGTTCCAGAAGTTGCAGGCCTATTTGAAATCAGTCCATAAAAGATTATATTTCGTTCTATGGTGAACTTTAATTGCTAAAATAGCAATTCCATAAATCTAGAGTTCCAGCAGTTGCAAGCCTATTTGAAATCTGTGTGTAAATGGGCATTTTTCTGTCTGTGGTGAAATTTAATTGCTAAAATAGCAATTCCATAAATCTAGTGTTCCAGCAGTTGCAAGCCTATTTGAAATCTGTCCGTAAAAGGGTGTATTTCTTTCTATGGTGAAATTTAATTGCTAAAATAGCAATTCCATAAATCTAGTGTTCCAGCAGTTGCAGGCCTATTTGAAATCTGTCCTTAAAAGGGTATATTTCTGTCTGTGGGTAAATTTAATAGCTGAAATAGCAATTCCATAATTCTAGTGTTCCAGAAGTTGCAGGCCTATTTGAAATCAGTCCATATAAGGTTATATTTCGTTCTATGGTGAACTTTAATTGCTAAAATAGCAATTCCATAAATCTAGAGTTCCAGCAGTTGCAAGCCTATTTGAAATCTGTCCGTAAAAGGGTATATTTCTGTCTGTGGTGAAATTAAATTGCCAAAATAGCAATTCCATAAATCTAGTGTTCCTGTTGTTGCAGGCCTAGTGCAGGCCTAGTTTAAATCTGTCCGTAAAAGGGTATATTTCTGTCTGTGGTGAAATATAAGTGCTAAAATAGCAATTCCATAAGTCTTGTTTTCCAGCAGTTGCAGGCCTATTTGAAATCTGTCAGTAAAAGGGTATATTTCTCTCTCTGGTGAAATTTAATAGCTGAAATAGCAATTCCATAATTCTAGTGTTCCAGCAGTTGCAGGCCTTTTTGAAATCGGTCCGTAAAAGGGTGTATTTCTTTCTCTGGTTAAATTTAATAGCTGAAATAGCAATTCCATAAATCTAGTATTCCAGCAGTGGCAGGCTTATTTGAAATCTGTGCGTAAAAGGGTATATTTCTGTCTGTGGTGAAATTTAATTGCTAAAATAGCAATTCCATAATTCTAGTGTTCCAGCATTTGCAGGCCTATTTGAAATCAGTCCGAAAAAGGGTATATTTCTTTCTATGGTTAAATTTAATTGCTAAAATAGCAATTCCATAATTCTAGTGTTCCAGCAGTGGCAGGCCTATTTGAAATCAGTCCATAAATGGGTATATTTATTTCTATGGTGAAATTTAATTGCTAAATTAGCAATACCATAAATCTAGTGTTCCAGAAGTTGCAGGCCTATTTGAAATCTGTCCGTAAAAGGGTATATTTCTGTCTGTGGTGAAATTGAATTGCTAAAATAGCTATTCCATAATTACAGTGTTCCAGCATTTGCAGGCCTATTTGAAATCAGTCCGTAAAAGGGTATATTTCTTTCTATGGTGAAATTTAATTGCTAAAATAGCAATTCGATAAATCTAGTGTTCCAGCAGTTGCAGGCCTATTTGAAATCTGTCCATAAAAGGGTATATTTCTCTCTGTGGTGACAATTAATTGCTAAATTAGCAATTCCATAATTCTAGTGTTCCAGCAGTTGCAGGCCTATTTGAAATCAGTCCGTAAATGGGTATATTTCTGTCTGTGGTGAAATATAAGTGCTAAAATAGCAATTCCATAAGTCTAGTGTTCTAGCAGTTGCAGGCCTATTTGAAATCTGTCAGTAAAAGGGTATATTTCTCTCTCTGGTGAAATTTAATAGCTGAAATAGCAATTCCATAATTCTAGTGTTCCAGCAGTTGCAGGCCTATTTGAAATCGGTCCGTAATAGGCTGTATTTCTTTCTCTGGTTAAATTTAATAGCTGAAATAGCAATTCCATAAATCTAGTGTTCCAGCAGTTGCAGGACTATTTGAAATCAATCCGTAAAAGGGTATATTTCTTTCTATGGTGAAATTTAATTGCTAAAATAGCAATACCATGAATCTAGTGTTCCAGCAGTGGCAGGCCTATTTGAAATCTGTCCGTAAAAGGGTATATTTCTGTCTGTGGTGAAATATAAGTGCTAAAATAGCAACTGCATAAGTCTAGTGTTCCAGCAGTTGCAGGCCTATTTGAAATCTGTCAGTAAAAGGGTATATTTCTCTCTCTGGTGAAATTTAATAGCTGAAATAGCAATTCCATAATTCTAGTGTTCCAGCAGTTGCAGGCCTTTTTGAAATCGGTCCGTAAAAGGGTGTATTTCTTTCTCTGGTTAAATTTAATAGCTGAAATAGCAATTCCATAAATCTAGTATTCCAGCAGTTGCAGGCTTATTTGAAATCTGTGCGTAAAAGGGTATATTTCTGTCTGTGGTGAAATTTAATTGCTAAAATAGCAATTCGATAATTCTAGTGTTCCAGCATTTGCAGGCCTATTTGAAATCAGTCCGTAAAAGGGTATATTTCTTTCTATGGTTAAATTTAATTGCTAAAATAGCAATTCCATAATTCTAGTGTTCCAGCAGTGGCAGGCCTATTTGAAATCAGTCCATAAAAGGGTATATTTCTTTCTATGGTGAAATTTAATTGCTAAAATAGCAATACCATAAATCTAGTGTTCCAGAAGTTGCAGGCCTATTTGAAATCTGTCCGTAAAAGGGTATATTTCTGTCTGTGGTGAAATTGAATTGCTAAAATAGCTATTCAATAATTCTAGTGTTCCAGCAGTTGCAGGCCTATTTGAAATCAGTCCGTAAAAGGGTATATTTCTTTCTATGGTGAAATTTAATTGCTAAAATAGCAATTCGATAAATCTAGTGTTCCAGCAGTTGCAGGCCTATTTGAAATCTGTCCATAAAAGGGTATATTTCTCTCTGTGGTGACAATTAATTGCTAAATTAGCAATTCCATAATTCTAGTGTTCCAGCAGTTGCAGGCCTATTTGAAATCAGTCCGTAAAAGGGTATATTTCTGTCTGTGGTGAAATATAAGTGCTAAAATAGCAATTCCATAAGTCTAGTGTTCCAGCAGTTGCAGGCCTATTTGAAATCTGTCAGTAAAAGGGTATATTTCTCTCTCTGGTGAAATTTAATAGCTGAAATAGCAATTCCATAATTCTAGTGTTCCAGCAGTTGCAGGCCTATTTGAAATCGGTCCGTAATAGGCTGTATTTCTTTCTCTGGTTAAATTTAATAGTTGAAATAGCAATTCCATAATTCTAGTGTTCCAGCAGTTGCAGGACTATTTGAAATCAATCCGTAAAAGGGTATATTTCTTTCTATGGTGAAATTTAATTGCTAAAATAGCAATACCATGAATCTAGTGTTCCAGCAGTGGCAGGCCTATTTGAAATCTGTCCGTAAAAGGGTATATTTCTGTCTGAATGAGAAATTTAATTGCTAAAATAGCAATTCCATAATTCTAGTGTTCCAGCAGTTGCAGGCCTATTTGAAATCGGTCCGTAAAAGGGTGTATTTCTTTCTCCTGTTAAATTTAATAGCTGAAATAGCAATTCCATAAATCTAGTATTCCAGCAGTTGCAGGCCTATTTGAAATCTGTCCGTAAAAGGGTGTATTTCTTACTATGGTGAAATTTAATAGCTGAAATAGCAATTCCATAAATCTAGTGTTCCAGCAGTTGCAGGCCTATTTGAAATCAGTCCGTAAAAGGGTATATATCTTTCTCTGGAGAAATTTAATTGCTAAAATAGCAATTCCATAAATCTAGTGTTTCAGTTGTTGCAAGCCTAGTTTAAATCTGTCTGTAATAGGGTATATTTCTGTTTGTGGTGAAATATAATTGCTAAAATAGCAATTTCATAATTATAGTGTTCCAGCAGTTGCAGGCCTATTTGAAATCAGTCCGTAAAAGGGTATATTTCTTTCTATGGTGAAATGTAATTGCTAAAATAGCAATACCATGAATCCAGTGTTCCAGCAGTTGCAGGCCTATTTGAAATCAGTCCATAAAAGGTTATATTTTGATCTATGGTGAAAGTTAATTGCTAAGCTAGCAATTCCATAAATCTAGTGTTCCAGTAGTTGCAGGCCTATTTGATATATGTCCGTAAAAGGGTATATTTCTTTCTGTGATGAAATATAATTGCTAAAATAGCAATTCCATAATTCTAGTATTCCAGCAGTTGCAGGCGTATTTGAAATTAGTCCATAAAAGGGTGTATTTCTTTCTGTGGTGAAATTTAATTGCTAAAATAGCAATTCCATAAATCTAGTGTTCCAGGTGTTGCAAGCCTAGTTTAAATCTGTCCGTAAAAGCGTATATTTCTTTCTCTGGTGAAATTTAATAGCTAAAATAGCAATTCCATAAATCTAGTATTTCAGCAGTTGCAGGCCTAATTGAAATCTGTCCGTAAAAGGGTATATTTCTTTCTATCGTGAAATTTAATTGCTAAAATAGCAATTCCATATATCTAGTGTTCCAGCTGTTGCAGGCCTATTTGAAATCTGTCCGTAAAAGGGTATATTTCTGTCTGTGGTGAAATTTAATTGCTAAAATAGAAATTCTATAAATCTAGTGTTCCAGTTGTTGCAAGCCTAGTTTAAATCTGTCCGTAATAGGGTATATTTCTGTCTGTGGTGAAATTTAATTGCTAAAATAGCAATTCCATAATTCTAGTGTTCCAGCAGTTGCAAGCCTATTTGAAATCTGTCCGTAAAAGGGTATATTTCTGTCTGTGGTGAAATGTAATTGCTAAAATAGCAATTCCATAAATCTAGTGTTCCAGCAGTTGCAGGCCTCTTCAAAATCTGTCCATAATAGGATACCTTTCATCCAGGGCCTAAATACTATTACAATTGACTTTCCCCAAAATCAGTGGTTAATGATGTGCCTGGATTAGTGTAATACGGTACATAAATAACTAGGCCGATAGTGTTAGGTGCCTTTAAAAAATGGCCTGAATTTGACATCTTCACATTGGGCCAAATATAATTTTTCTTATTGTGGTGCTTGGTGAACCGCAACAATGAGGAAAACATCTAGTAAGGGACGCAGAGGCGGTCGTGGTGGTGTCAGTGGACCCTCTGGTGCTGGGAGAGGACGTGGCCATTCTGCCACAGCCACACGTCCTAGTGAACCAACTACCTCAGGTTCCAGTACCCGCCAGAATTTACAGCGATATTTAGTGGGGCCCAGTGCCGTTCTAAGGATGGTAAGGCCTGAGCAGCTACAGGCGCTAGTCAATTGGGTGGCCAACAGTTGATCCAGCACGTTCGCAACATTATCTCCCACCCAGTCTTCTGCAGAAAGAGCCCAGATGGCGCCCGAAAACCAAGCCCATCAGTCTGTTACATCACCCCCATGCATATCAGGGAAACTGTCTGAGCCTCAGGTTATGCATCAGTTTCTTATGCTGTTTGAAGAGTCTGATGGCAGGGTTTCCCAAGGGCATCCACCTAGCCCTTCCCCAGTGGTGGAAGACATACTGTAGCATGCACTGACGCACAACCACTCATGTTTCCTGATGATAAGGACATGGGAATACCACCTCATCAGAGTCAGCAAGTCTCTGATGATGACGAAACACAGGTGCTAACTGCCGCGTCTTACTGCAGTGTGACAATTTACATGGTCTTTTGGACCTGAGCGTAACTATTGCAACCTCACTGACTAATAGTATAAAATATCACTTTTATTGATCAATCACTAATAATAAACCTTATACTTGGGAACTCACACATTTAAAATTCCTCAGGGAAGTCAGATTATGGGATCTAACTTTGTACTTGTGCACATATATCTCTGTATGTTGGACTTGTCTGGGTCAAGAAACCACCCTTTATGTCTCAAATATTTGCACAACCGCTAATTCTAATACTCTCTAATGTCAATTTCCCAATAATGGGTCCCTATCTTTCATTCCCTGAACTAAAATCATTCATCCTGCATCCCTACATGTTTCGCCATGTACTCGGCGTCTTCAGGGGATGACATTCAGGTAATGAGAAGAGGGGGCGGGGATCAGGCTATAAACCTTCGGTTTAGGCGGATTAAGCGATTCTGTCCAATCGCTGTGTCTCCCCGATTGACTAACATCGTTCTGGCCAATGAGTTGTAGGTATAGAAACATACCTTTTATCGTCATTGCGACGACATCTGTGACGTCATCAAATGTGCGACACTGCGCCTGCGTCTATACTTTGAGTATTTTTTAAGTCTTCAATTCTCGTCTTTGCGCATGCGCCGATACTTAGATTCTTCAGAACTCTCAGTACATATTAAATGCGCATGCGCCCATACTTACAGATCAGGTCTACGCATGCGCTAGCACTTAGAATTTATTTGCATATCTCAGCCTTTGTCTTTGCGCATGTGCTAGTACTTAGACTCTGCAAGGGTCATTCGTCTATTTGCGCATGCGTTAGAACTTAGAGATTTTTCTCACATTGCAAACTCTGATATAGCGCATCGTCTACACCTACGAATTTTTCGCATTGTGTTAATATTTTGCGCATGCGCCAGTTCTTAGAGAATATTCTCACATTTTAGAGGTCCTAGTATCTACGCATGCGCTAGTACTTAGAAATCCTAAATATTCATTGTCCATAGATTTATGCAGACTTAATGGGGATACCCTTTCAAAATGAGGGACGCCTAGGAGTCTGATGGTAGTGTGACGAACTCCAGAACGGGAGTAAAAAGAAAAACTACAAACTACAAAGGAGGTTATCAACAGAAGAAAAATCCATACAATCAGGGAAATCCCTTAGCCTCTAATTCCAAATGGCAGGGCCACCCACAGATAAATTAGATGCCCAATATTCAAGGCACAAATACACAATATACTGTATCATCAATACCATCTACATCTATGCCATCTTTACCGCCTGTGACACAGGGTGCTACATTACAAATGGTAGGACAAGAGATCCCTACAACGCCACCTTTTTTAGTGCCAGGCATTCATTTGAGAGACAGGGACAAATGGGGCTACAATCAACAAAAAACATAGACAAAACTAAAAACCTACAGATTATTAACCTATCTGGTATTGATTTGGAACCCCAGTATCATCTATTGCTTGGAAAGGGCCTCTCTTTCACCCCCACTCCAGGATTTAATTGCTTTACTTGGGTGAATGATGTGAATCTTTTTGCTAGAAAATTGGCTCTACATAAAGAATTTAAAGAAAAAGAGAGAAATGACCCTGGTGCGAGGGAATGGGAGGCCCTGGCAATTTTGGATGATTTGTCAAGAGAAAATAGGGGAGAAATTTCACTACCACAAGCACCATTTACAAATCTATGTCCTAGATCCAAATATACACCTCCATTTTCAGGATATGCAAGTGTAGAGACATTTGTCAATCTGGTGACTAAGGATTTGGGAAAAATTAAAACTAAGCAAAGTGATGTGGGTAATAATCTGACCACACAAGAAAAAGAGGCATTAGCTGATCTTATGAAGAGGAATAAAATAGTAATAAAACCCTCTGATAAAGGGGGTAATGTAGTCCTGCTCAAACAAAAAGACTACATAGATATGGTAAACAGATTACTACAAGATGGAAAAACATACAAAAAATTGGATTCAAATCCTACAGCCAAGTTCAAACAAGAACTAGAAGGCAATTTAAAGAAGGCCAAAGAAAATAACTTAATCTCTAAGGAGGAGTATAAAATCCTATTTAATCCATGTCCTACAATGGCGACATTTTATGCCCTGCCGAAGGTGCACACAAAACGAGATCCTATACCTGGTAAGCCAATTGTATCCGGTAATGATAACCTGTGTGAAGGCATCAGTACATATGTAGATATAATTATAAGACCCTTTGTTGAGACCCTACCATCTTATATAAAGGACACACTAGATATGGTTAAAAAACTTAATGACATCCAAGTTGGCCCAAATCCCCTTGTGGCCAGCCTCGATGTTGAGGCATTATACACGAGTATTGATCACAATACAGGAATAAGGTGCACAATATCACAATCACAATGATTTTGTAATAACTCTTTTACAATTTCTCCTCATTCATAATTATTTTTCATTTGATAGCACACATTATTTACATTTACACGGTACAGCAATGGGTACGGTTTGTGCACCAAGTTTTGCAAACCTATTTTTAAGGTGGTGGGAAGACAAACACGTATTCACAGAGGACAATACACAATTCACTGATTTAATTTTATTTTGGGGCAGGTTTATTGATGACATTTTGATTTTTTGGAACGGCACAATCACAGAATTCACATAATTCACGGATAAATTAAACAGTAATAAGGTAGGTCTTAAGTTTACAGCTGAAATCTAACAACAAAGCATTAGTTTTTTGGATCTAAAAATTATCTTGGATGGAAATGGAGGAGTCTCAACTGAGGTCTATAGAAAACCAACATCAACCAATAGCTTTCTGCATTGGCAAAGCTTCTATCCACAACTTTTAAACAAAGGGATCCCTGTAGGCCAGTACCTAAGGGCAAAACGCAATTGCACGGATGAAGAGGCTTTCAATATGGAAAGCAATATTCTCTATTCTAGATTTTGGATGAGAGGATACCCGAAGAAAGTACTACACCGAGCATACAATAAGGCCAAAAATACCAATAGAGAAAATAACAAACTCCTCTTAAAAAATCAAGAGGAGACGGAGATAGAGTCATCAGATGTATAGGCACCTTTGACATTCAGAATAGGCGGGTGTATAATATTCTTAAAAGACACTTTCATATCCTGAGAGCGGACAAGGATCTAGGACAGATTTTACCAAGAAATCCCAGCGTCACATATAGACGGGGGACCAATTTGAAAGAGATGCTGGTACAAAGCCACTACCAGAGAAGTTCAAAGAGCAAAGAAACATGGCTCAAAGCTGTGGGATCCTATCTGTGTAGAGCATGTAGCTTCTGTAAATTCATGCTCCCCAAGAGAGAATTCACTAATCCGTACGATGGTAAAACATACAAGATCAGAGAGTATATAAATTGTAGAAGCATGAGTGTTGTGTATGGAATTCAATGTAATTGCCACAAACGATATATTGGCAAAACCATCCAAGAGTTACGAAGGAGAATCTCAAAACATTTTAGTATTTTAAATACAAATGAAGAAACACCTCTATCTAGACATATACAGAATCACCATGATGGTAAAACCACAGGTCTAAAAATTTGGGGGATACAGAAAATGCAGGGTAGCGCTAGACAAGGTAACATAGATTATAAACTACAACAGGAAGAGAATAAGTGGATATATCATTCATCTCCATTCTCTTGCACCGAATGGCATTAATGAAGGTTTTACTTTTGCCTCATTCCTATAAAGTAATATTTAAAATGGCAAGTTTAAGCCCTATAAGGGTTATATATAGCTTCTAAATGATAATATGAAAATAGAGGAACATTTTTTTTTTTGGGGGGGGGGGGGGCCCTCCCCCTTATAAAAAAAGTTGAGTTATTATATAATTTGTGTAAGATCTCCCATATTTTGGTAGGAAATATCCTCCTAGGCGTCCCTCCTTTTGAAAGAGTATTCCCATTAAGTCTGGATAAATCTATGGACAATGAATATTTAGGATTTCTAAGTACTAGCGCATGCGCAGATACTAGGACCTCTAAAATGGGAGAATATTCTCTAAGAACTGGCGCATGCGAAAATATTAACACAATGCAAAAAATTCGTAGGTGTAAACGCATGCGCTATATCAGAGTTTGCAATGTGAGAAAAATCTCTAAGTACTAACGCATGCGCAAAAAGACGAATGACCCTTGCAGAGTCTAAGTACTAGCACATGCGCAAAGACAAAGGCTGAGATATGCGAATAAATTCTAAGTGCTAGCGCATGCGTAGACCTGATATGTAAGGAATTGAGAGTTCTGAAGAATCTAAGTATCGGCGCATGCGCAAAGACGAGAATTGAAGACTTAAAAGATACTCAAAGTATAGATGCAGGCGTGGTGTCGCACATTTGATGACATCACAGATGTCATCGCAATGACGATAAAAGGTATGTTTCTATACCTACAACTCACTGGCCAGAATGATGTTAGTCAATCGGGGAGACACAGCGATTGGACAGAATCGCTTAATCCGCCAAAACCGAAGGTTTGATAGCCTGATCCCCGCAACCTCTTCTCGTTACCTGCATGTCATCCCCCGAAGACGCCGAGTACACGGCGAAACATGTAGGGATGCAGGATGAATGATTTTAGTTCAGGGAATGAAAGATAGGGACCCATTATAGGGAAATTGACATTAGAGAGTATTAGAATTAGCGGTTGTGCAAATATTTGAGACATAAAGGGTGGTTTATTGCCCCAGACAAGTCCAACATACAGAGATATATGGGCACAAGTACAAAGTTAGATCCCATAATCTGATTTCCCTAAGGAATTTTAAATGTGTGAGTTCCCAAGTGATCAATAAAAGTGATATTTTATACTATTAGTCAGTGAGGTTGCAATAGTTACGCTCAGGTCCAAAAGAACATTGTAAATTGTCAGTAACAATAAATATAGCGTCGCAACCCCCTGAGGGATCATTTGTTTTTTTACTAAACTACTGGCCTTTGAAATGCTGTCATTCAGGCTGGTGGACACAGACAGCTTCAAACAGCTGATGGCCATGGCTGTCCCACAGTATGTTGTTCCCAGCCGCCACTACTTCTCCAAGACAGCTGTACCTTCCCTGCACAACCAAGTATTCGATAAAATCAAGTGTGCACTGCGCAACGCCAGCTGTGGCAAGGTCCACCTAACCACAGATACGTGGACCAGTAAGCACGGCCAGGGACGCTATATCTCTCGAACTGCACACTGGGTAAATGTAGTGGTGGCTGGGCCCCAGGCGGAGAGTTCCTTGGCGCACGACCTTCCACCGCCAAGGATCGCAAGGCATCATTCTTTGCCTCCTGTAGCCTCCTACTCGGCTTCCTCCTCTTTTGCTTCCACCAGCTCATCCAGTCAGCCACACACTTTCACCACCAACTTCAGCACACCAACTTCATATGTTTGGGGGACAGGCCCCACACCGTGCAGGAGTTGTGGTGGGGTATTGAACAACAGACCGACGAGTGGTTTCTGCTGGTGGGCCTCAAGCCCGGCCTGGTGGTGTGCGATAATGGGCGAAATCTCATCGCAGCTCTGGGACTAGCCGGTTTAACGCACATCCCTTGCCTGGCGCATGTGCTGAATTTGGTGGTACAAAAGTTCATTCACAACTACCCCGACATGTCAGAGCTGCTGCATAAAGTGCGGGCCGTCTGTGTTCGCTTCCAGCGTTCACATCCTGCCGCTGCTCGCCTGTCTGCGCTACAGCGGAACTTCGGCCTTCCCGCTCACCACCTCATATGCGACGTGCCCACCATGTGGAACTCCATCTTGCACATGCTGGAGGGACTGTGCGAGCAGCAGCAGGCCATAGTGGAGTTTCAGCTGCAGCACGCACGCGTCAGTCGCACTGCGGAACAGCATTACTTCACCACCAATGATTGGGCCTCCATGCGAGACCTGTGTGCCCTGTTGCGCTGTTTCGAGTACTCCACCAACATGGCCATTGGCGATGTCACCGTTATCAGCGTTACAATACCACTTCTATGTCTCCTTGAGAAAACGCTTAGGGCGATGATGGAAGAGGAGGTGGCCCAGGAGGAGGAGGAGGATGAGGGGTCATTTTTAGCACTTTCAGGCCAGTCTGTTAGAAGTGGCTCAGAGGGAGGTTTTTTGCAACAGCAGAGGCCAGGTACAAATGTGGCCAGCCAGGGCCCACTACTGGAGGAAGAGGAGGATGGGGAGGAGGTGGAGGAGGATGAGGATGAAGCAGGTTCACAGTGGGGTGGCACCGGACACAGCTCAGGCCCATCACTGGTGCATGGCTGGGGGGATACAGAGGATGATGACGATACGCCTCCCACAGAGGACAGCTTGTCCTTACCTCTGGGGAGCCTGGTACACATGAGCGACTACATGCTGCAGTGCCTGCGCAACGACAGCAGAGTTTCCCACATTTTAACGTGTGCTGACTACTGAGTTGCCACCCTGCTGGATCCCCAGTACAAAGACAATGTGCCCACCTTACTTCCTGCACTGGAGCGTGATAGGAAGATGCACGAGTACAAGCGCACGCTGGTAGACGCGCTCCTGAGAGCATTCCCAAATGTCACAGGGGAACAGGTGGAAGCCCAAGGCGAAGGCAGAGGAGGAGCAAGAGGTCGCCAACGCAACTGTGTCACGGCCAGCTCCTCTGAGGGCAGGGTTAGCATGGCAGAAATGTGGAAAAGTTTTGTCTCCATGCCACAGCTAACTGCACCACCACCTGATACGGAACGTGTTAGCAGGAGGCAGCATTTCACTAACATGGTTGAACAGTACGTCTGCACACCCCTCCACGTACTGACTGATGGTTCGGCCCCATTCAACTTCTGGGTCTCCAAATTGTCCATGTGGCCAGAGTTAGCATTTTATGCCTTGGAGGTGCTGGCCTGCCCGGCGGCCAGTGTTTTGTCTGAATGTGTATTCAGCACGGCAGGGGGCGTCATTACTGACAAACGCAGCCGCCTGTCCACAGCCAACGTGGACAAGCTGACGTTCAAAAAAATGAACCAGGCATGGATCCCACAGGACCTGTGCCTCCCTTGTGCAGAATAGACATTTATAACTGCCTTCCCCTCAAACATATATTCTTGTACTCCGGGGCACTTTATTGAATCCTCATTTTTGTAACTTTACCATGATCTTGCGGTGCAACCCAAAGTTGAATGAACCTCTCCTCTGTCTGGGTGCTGGGGCCGAAATAACTGAAAGTGGCCTTCTCCAGTGGTGGGTCATATGACTCATGATTCCTTGCAGTGGGACCTGTATCCTCGGTCTGGGTGCTGGGCCGAAATAACTGAAAGTGGCCTTCTCCAGTGGTGGGTGATATGACGCATGATTCCTTTCAGTGGGACCTCTCTCCTCTGTCTGGGTGCTAGGCCCTAAGTAACTCAAAATGGCCTTCTCCAGTGGTGGGTGATATGACGCCTTATTCCTTGCTGTGGGACCTCTCTCCTCTTACTGAGTGCTGGGGCCTAAATAACTGATAGTGGCCTTCTCCAGTGGTGGGTGATATGAAGCCTGATTTTATGCTATGGGAACTCTCTCCTCTGTCTTGGTGCTGGGGCCGAAATAACAGAAAGTGACCTTCTCCATTGGTGGGTGACTTGAAGCCTGATTCTCTGCTATGGGACCTCTCTCCAATTGATATTGGTTAATTTTTATTTATTTTATTTTAATTCATTTCCCTATCCTAACATTTGTTTGCAGTGCATTTACCTACATTTTGCTGCCCTTTGCAGCCCTCTAGCCCTTTTCTGGACTATTTTACAGCATTTTTAGTGCCCAAAAGTTTGGGTCCCCATTGACTTCAATGGGGTTCGGGTTCGGGAGGAAGTTCAGGTCGAGTTCGGATCTCGAATTCGAACATTTTCGGGAAGTTCGGCCGAACTTCTCGAACCCGAACATCCAGGTGTTCGCTCAACTCTCCTTGGAAGTAAGAAGAGACAGAGGGGATATGATAGAAACTTTTAAATACATAAAGAGAATCAACAAGGTAAAAGAAGAGAGAATATTTAAAAGAAGAAAAACTGCTACAAGAGGACATAGTTTTAAATTAGAGGGGCAAAAGGTTAAAAGTAATATCAGGAAGTATTACTTTACTGAGAGAGTAGTGGACGCATGAAATAGCCTTCCTGAAAAAGTGGTAGCTGCAAATACAGTGAAGGAGTTTGAGCATGCATGGGATAGGCATAAGGCCATCCTTCATATAAGATAGGGCCAGGGGCTATTCAAATATATTGGGCAGACTAGATGGACCAAATGGTTCTTATCTCCTGACACATTCTATGTTTCTATGTTTCCATGATGCTATGTAACCCTTACAGTTCTGGAATGTATTAGATAACACTGGTAGCATTATGTCAGTGTTATCCAAAACATTCCAGAACTGTGAGGGTTACACAGTATCATAAATCTATATAATTCTATGTGACCCCGTCAGTGCTGGGAGGTCAGGCCGGGCTCTGCACTGTGAACTTGCAGCATGACACTTGTTAGCAAGTGGCCTAAGACTTAAGTTGCTGGTGATGGTGCTGGTGATGCTCCTACGCCCCCACTCTCCTCCAGCTGTCTTGGCAGTAGAGCTTGAGTCCAGTGGGTACCCCTGATGGCGCACGGAGGCATCGACCAACCGACTCCAAAGGATGTCTCAATAGTAGTTGAGTTTTTCATCCCTATCAGAACATGTAAAAAAGTCCCCAATTTTAGACTGGTAGTCATAATGCGGCTGTCACTACGCGTACCGATCACATACATGTGACGGGAAGGGAGGGAAAAGGGAAAGCCCTGTCCAAGGGAGAGGGAAAGGTGGTGACCCCTAACTCACCTTGAAGCTGGCACCTAATTGCCCTGACGTCCCTAGACGGGTTCTTCACCTGTACGCCGATCACGTGCCTAAACCCTGGCTTTCCTTAAGCTGAGCCCTAAGTAGTGAATAGGGCGGTGGGAGCATTAGTCCTCACCACTAACACTAAAGGAAAACACCAGGGAGAGGACAGACAAAACATATAAGCCCAGGTGGGCGACAACAGCGGACAACAAAAGCCCAAGGGTAACGCTCTGGTACGACAACCAGGAACAACAGCTACTCAGCTCCAGTGGGTCAGTATAGAAGTCCAGGCAGGAAGCTCTATATCTGGCAACCAGAGAAGTGGGAAGGGGGAATATAAGGAGGTTGGGAGTGGCGGACAAGAAACAGCTGAGGAGAAGAAGGTACGGATCCCTGAGTGAGACAAAAAGGATTGCAAGGCAAACACAGAAAGCTACTATTAAGTAACAGCATGATCTTTAGACATAGAGCGCGCAGCCACCCGCTGCGACTTCCTGACCCCGGGTATAACGGAGTCAGACGTGGCTCCCGACACCCTCGTGACACATCTTCATTGTCGCCTTCTAGCTCCTCCTGCTCATCCTCCTCCTTTTCCTCTCCTGTCACTTGGACAGATAAAGAACCTAGTTCTGTATAGAATTCCTGGGCGTTTATGTTCTCCTCCTCCTCTGCCAGTTCAGGCTTCACAGTTCTTAAATGGCCATGAGATGGAGGCACCACATCTTTTGTCCCCCCTCCAGTCAGATTTATCAGAATTCCCTCCAGGACGTGAAAGAATGGAATGACATCATTCATCCTGTAGTCCTGGCAACTGACAAATAAGAGCCCGAGGAAATGGCAGGTGTCATGCATGAGCTGCCACTGTCAAACATTAAAGTTATACTGGGAAGTAGTCCTGTCCATCTGCATCATCAAGAAGCCGGTCACAGGTTTCCTCTGCTCATATAGTTGGTCCAACACGTGGAGGGTGGAGTTCCAACGTGTGTAAACCTTGCATATTAGGCGATGTAGGGGAATACCATTCTGCCTTTGCAGCTGAAAGAGGTCATGTCTTGCATGGTAAGAGTGGCTGAAGTGAATGCACAGTTTCCTCAACATAACAGCTCTTGCATTTCAGTGGAAGACTTGAGAAACCGGGTGACAATAAGATTGAAGAGGTACGCCATGCAAGTCGCATGGGTCAGCCCTCCCTGACGCAGCTCAGACAGAAAGTTCTTCCCATTATTGGTGACCACAGTTCCTATCTCCAGTTGAGGAGACAGCCAGGATCAATTTTATTGGTTGATTACGCGGCACAGTTCCTCCTCGGTGTGACTCCATTCACCCAGGTTGACCAGGTGCTTTGCATAAGTGGTATGCTGGAGGACCACTGTGAACTGTGCCTATAATGAAATTAGTAAATCCAAAATCGCCACCCTAGGCAGATTTCCAAACTTGCCCCAGATATCTAAATGAATGAATAAAGCCTAAAAATTAACTTTTAATAATCTGTCTAAAAAACATTGAGCGCTGAGAGCGACCTTTGCATAAAAAATCATTAGCACCAGTGCAAAATAGTAATATCTGTGTATGGCTACTGGACTGTGTGGTGTGCACAAACCAACCCAATCCTACGGTTTGCTGATTGCCTAAAGTCCTGTAGTCAGTTATATTCACTGACACTAGTATTTACATAAGCAACAAGCGCTAGACCTCTAAAACCAGTTAGCTGCCCCCCAACATGTTTTGCCAGCAACCTGAGTATCTGGGGTGAGGGCAGAATTTAGGTGAGATGCCAAAAGCGGGCCTTAAAGGGCTTCTGTCACCCCCACTGATGTAATTTTCACTAGCTGACATTAGCTACTTGCTAATGTCAGCTGAGTTCAAACATATGTTTCCTAACTTTTTTCTGTTTTCTATCTTCTAAAAAACTTACTTTTGTGATATGCAAAATATCTTCGCTACCAGCAAGTTGGGCGGGTACTTGCTGGTAGCCGCCGCATCTTCATGCCCTGGGAACACCCCCTCTTCTTTTGATAGACAGAGCCAGCGTGCTCTCCTCCTCCCGCTGGCCCTGTCTGCAGCTGCAATCCCGCGCCTGCGCCGTATCGGTCTTTAGTCGGCGCAGGCGCTCTGAGTGAAGGACGCTCGCTTAGGCGCTCCGTCCTCAGTGCGCCTGCGCCGATGACGTCAGCGCTACACCCGGAAGAGAAGACGCCGGCATCCCTGGTAAGGAGCAGGCGATGCCGGCGTCTTTTCTTCCGGGTGTAGGGCTGGCGTCATCGGCGCAGGCGCACTGAGAACAGAGCGCCTAAGCGGCGTCCTTCACTCAGAGCGCCTGCGCCGACTAAAGACCGATACGGCGCAGGCGCGGGATTGCAGCTGCAGACAGGGCCAGCGGGAGGAAGAGAGCGCGCTGGCCCTGTCTATCAAAAGAAGAGGGGGTGTTCCCAGGGCATGAAGATGCGGCGGCTACCAGCAAGTACCCGCCCAACTTGCTGGTAGCGAAGATAATTTGCATATCACAAAAGTAAGTTTTTTAGAAGATAGAAAACAGGAAAAAAGTTAGGAAACATATGTTTGAACTCAGCTGACATTAGCAAGTAGCTAATGTCAGCTAGTGAAAATTACATCAGTGGGGGTGACAGAAGCCCTTTAAATAACCTCTCAACATAAATTAAAAGGTGAAATAACCTATCTTGACAGGTAACGTCAAACAGATAAACATGAGCAGGCTGTGCTTTGCCACTCATAAAACATTGTGGATTCCTGATTCCATAGGTTGACGCTGGCTATTCACTGGTGACACAGTGCGCCATATTCTGACCCACATAACTTTTATATTTTTTGTCTACAGAGCTGTGTGAGGGCTCTGTTTTTTGCAAAGTGATCTGTACTTTTCATTGATACAATTTTCTGCTATGTAGGACTCCTTGATCACTTTTTATTCAGTTTTTTTAGTTCTAATTACTGATGTTAGTTCACCAATATAAATGAGGTATGTAGCTATAATTTATTTGTGCTCTTCTTAATTGCCATTTTTTTCTTCTGTTCTCTCACTTTACCTTAACCAACACTGGTCTTTAAAGAACACTCTCAATATAACAGAAGGAAACCAGATATTTATATAAAGAAAAGGTAATTCAGATAATTAAGGTAACCAGCTCACCCTTCTGAGGATTATGGAATGGGTGCTCACTCTCTAGGGACAACACCCCTGTCCAAATATATCAGGTGAAAACAAAAAAGAATGTAGAGAGGGCACTCCAATATCTATGAGTCGGCGCTCCAATATTTAAAAAGTCAAAGCCGCCTCCTTATATTAAAATAATTCTCAGAATATTTAATATGCATACCATAAAGTTCAATTCACAACCAAAAACATATGTGGATCCACTGCACACAAATAAATAAATGAATGTATAAATAGTTGATTAAACAGCTGCTGTTAAAAAGTATATGAAAAAAAAAAAAAAAAAATATTAAAAAATCCTCTTAATGGAATTTGGAAAATTGTTCAAATTGTTAGAAATGTTACTTTTCCGAAGTTCATAGGTATATATGTAGTTCAAAAAGCCTGATAATGGCGGGTTCCTCTGGTATTCAGAAGTATATTTCATTCATAGAATCCAGGGAAGTGCTTCCACATTATGTCAGTATCAATGTCCCTATGACAGTTCTCAATGGCCTTTTAGAATGTATGGTCCTGTCACGGTTATACAGTGTTGCCCAGACGTAAGCCTGATCACTTGATGTTTATGCCAGGAGGGCCCTATGATAGATCTGAATGGCTCACTACCCGTATAGTCCTCATCTGTTTCTGCAGTAGAATATCGGATACTTGTCACTTAGATTGGCGGTATATAAGGTGATGTATTTTAAAAATATAAGGACAAGGTAATACATTTTTTAAACAGTGACTTGATGTTCTGGGTTACGTTACCCTTCCGATGACAGTGGTGAGCCGGCTGTGTGCTCCATCTCAGCCGCGATCTGTGTCCCGCGCGCGGGCTGATTACTTACAAAGCCCTGTAGCGCGTGTCTCGATGAAGATGCTCTCAGCGTTCGCCGTGGCGTCCCACGTGCAATCCGGTTATAGTCTCTGAGTGCTCAAATTAAGGGTTGTCGGCCGATTTGGGGATGATGGAGTCGACTGCCAGGCTGTTATTCCAGCGCGCCGACCCCCCCCTCCCCTGTCGGCCGCTCCCCTCACTCTACGTAGTATAAGATGATGATTCAATCAACTAAATAAAAGGAAAAGAATAAGAAACTAAAATAACATACACATAATTTTATTATCTCATGGGAATATATTAATTCTAGAAAAAAATTTTTTTAATCAAAATTTCTATTAAGTTTTTCACTCATTCACCATATTTACACGTTTTATTCTTCACAAACATATAAAATTGTTTTAAATATTTTATAATAAAAATTTTTTAGCATCACCCTCTCTCACATCACATATCACATATACTGTCTTTTATACACGCACTATATCCATTATTATTGTCATAAAAATTTGTACTATTTATATTTCATGATATATCTCTTATCTCTGATAATTAAATATTGAATATAAATTCCCTATTAGAATACTTATGCTATAAATATTTGCTCCTATTATCTCAGTATTATCTTATGTATATATTCAGTCTCTAGATGTATTTATGATATGCTTTTTCATTTTATTCAACAATAAAGTCCACCAGAACACATTCTCAGTTCATAATATGTAACGGACTGCCCTCAATGATGTCACTGATGACACAATACATCAATTAGAGAACCATCTATAAAAAGAACGCTATTGCCGATATGCTGACCACCACTGAAGAAGGGACAGTATAGTCCCGAAACACGTTTGGGACGACATCAGCATAATAGGCACCATATACCCATTAAGGATCTGGATCGAAAAAGACTAAAAAAAGTCACAATTCTGGTCCTATATTTGAGCGCTCAGAGACTATAACAGGATTGCACGTTGGACGCCACGGCGAACGCTGAGAGCATCTTCATCGAGACACGCGCTACAGGGCTTTGTAAGTAATCAGCCCGCGAGCGGGACACAGATCGCGGCTGAGACGGAGCACACAGCCGGCTCACCACTGTCATCGGAAGGGTAACGTAACCCAGAACATCAAGTCACTGTTTAAAAATTTTATTACCTTGTCCTTATATTTTTAAAATACATCACCTTATATACCGCCAATCTAAGTGACAAGTATCCGATATTCTACTGCAGAAACAGATGAGGACTATACGGGTAGTGAGCCATTCAGATCTATCATAGGGCCCTCCCGGCATAAACATCCAGTGATCAGGCTTACGTCTGGGCAACACTGTATAACCGTGACAGGACTATACATTCTAAAGGCCATTGAGAACTGTCATAGGGACATTGATACTGACATAATGTGGAAGCACTTCCCTGGATTCTATGAATGAAATATACTTCTGAATACCAGAGGAACCTGCCATTTTCAGGCTTTTTGAACTACATATATACCTATGAACTACGGAAAAGTAACATTTCTAACAATTTGAACAATTTTCCAAATTCCATTAAGAGGATTTTTTTTATATTTTTTTTTTTCCCTAAGATATTTATCTTATTTTTTTATTTTTATTTTTTATTTTTTATTTTTATATACTTTTTAACAGCAGCTGTTTAATCAACTATTTATACATTCATTTATTTATTTTTGTGCAGTGGATCCACATATGTATTTGGTTGTGAATTGAACTTTATGGTATACATATTAAATATTCTGAGAATTATTTTAATATAAGGAGGCGGCTTTGACTTTTTAGATATTGGAGCGCCGACTCATAGATATTGGAGTGCCCTCTCTACATTCTTTTTTGTTTTCACCTGATTTATATAAAGAAGACAATTAAAAAAGTGAGCTTTTCTGAAACAAATGTTCAGCATGACCTTTATGTGCTTTTTGATGTAGTGCGCAAATAGAAAATGTTAATCCACTGTGACAGACCTACATTGAACATATTCCCAGCAACAAAGCATCTTGCTGTGTGGCTGTTGAGCGGAGGATAGTCTATTTTGAAGGTGCCTGTAAAAAATCACTTGGTCAAACACAATACTGTGTGCCAGCACCTTGTAACATGAAATAACAGAGCACTCATTATGACACTCTGCAGCAGCATTTTCCTCACCTTCAGACAGCATGCATCTTTCCATTCTAGTTTGATTTGACTTTAAATCACTGTTGTATTTGCTAATGCCTATTAGAGATATTCCATTAAGCAGGCAGTGTAGTGAAAAGAAATAGATTATACAGAAAAGCTGCTGCACACTACTAACGGGGAATTAAACTTGTCAGTTCATGGTTCTTTCCCTTTTCCCCACTTAACTTATTAAACATGTCATTATTTTTCTGTTAAATTTGTCTCACATTTGTAACAAGTGGATTATGTCCAGGCTAAAACTTTATATTTACTGTTTTTCTACAGGTTAATACCAGCATGCATGAGGCAAAGCTCAGTGAGGAATGTGATGAACTTATGGACATAATACAAAGAAGAAAGCAAATGATTGCAGTGAAGATCAAGGAAACAAAAGTAAGAGGATTTACATATTTATGGACTATCAGGATAGGTCATCAATATGAAATCGGCAGGGTTTCTACTCCTGGGACCCAAGCTGATCAGCTGTACAAAGAGACCATGGTGCTCTGTGCTTAGTCCTTTTCCTAGGCCATGTGATGTCATGTTCATTGGTCACATGGCCTAGCAGGAGTTGTGAGGAGGCCACAGTGCTCACCGGATCTGACTTCCTTAAACAGCTGATCAACAAAAGTGGAAGCAAAGTTAACACTGTAGATACATTCTCATAAACCAGTTTAATGGGACAACGCATTTCTGGAGCGGAAGGCTCCATTCATCAGGTCTAATTCGGCATCTGCAAAAATTAGCCTCTGTGAGGACTATAACAACCCTCATTGCCACCACAACCACCTCTCTTATCCTCCTCTCCTGACCTGCATGCCTCCCCTTGTGGAACAGCACACTGCACATGCAGTAAAAACCTTGACTTGACTGTGACATCTGACCACACAGATGTTACAACTATCAGCAATATAATAAAGTTAACGTCCTATTAAAACTGCACGATGAGTGACACAAAAAAGTTATATAATAATGGCAGTGTTGCATTCTTTTCGTGCCCTGTCCCTCTAAAAAAAAAATAATAAAAGTTAAACATAATACAGTATATATGTCTTTTTTTAGTAACATTTATGTTACAATGTTACTGAACATGATTTTGGGGGCTACTATCTTGCCTGATTTGTTCTTAAAAGCATTTAGAGATCTGCTTTACAGTAGCCACCATGAGTCATAAACACAATAGAAAGGAAGGGACCTCATTGACTTCTATGGTAGAGCTTTTTTGGAATGCTCGTTGACCTGTTCAGCAGTCAGGGGGGTTAGATAACCTGTGATATCACCTATTGTGAATGTTGGATCCTGTGTTATCTGTAAACCAGGGGCGTAGCTATAGGGGGTGCAGAGGTAGCAGTTGCTACCGGGCCCAGGAGCCTGAAGGGGCCCAAAGACACTTGTGCTGTATAAGAAGACACACAAAGCGCTGAGGGAAGGGGGGCCCAAGCTGAAGTCTTTCACTGGGGCCCATGAGCCTTTAGCTACGCCCCTGCTGTAAACATAGGTGGTATCTAACACTGTGACATAGTTTGTAAGGCATAAAAAAAGACAAGCCTCTATCCAGTTCAGCCTGTTATCCTGCAAGTTGATCTAGAGGAAGGCAAAAAACCTTGTGGAGTAGAAGCCAATTCACAGATGTGGTGTGGGTGGAAAACTCCACACCGAGCACATGAGTAAAGGGGACAAGAACTAAGCCTGGAAACTAGAGTAACGGAGAAGGTCAACTTAACAACCCTAATCCAAGTCCTGACTATCAGTATGGACTGACCTTGATGGTAGGAAAGTTCATACACAGAACCTAGACCCATAACACACCCTGTAGGGCCCTGGTATAGTAACAGGACTTGAGCCAACATATTCCTCCACCAGAAGGATGATCAGGAGTTCCATCAGGCCTAGACAGGGAGAGGGAAATCCAACAAACAAAATACAAATAGGGAAGAAGACACTTAACTTCACGTGGAGTAAAGGCAGTGCCAGGAGCTCAACCGAGATCCAATAACAAGCTAGCCCAGAGTCCAGAAACTGAAGCAATAAACTGCACTTCCAGAAGGGGTAAGCATCAACAAAGAAAGGAAGTTAAATGACCAAACCAAAAACACCTGCAAGAGGAGTGGTCATTAATAGAGTTGAGCGGACACCTGGAAGTTCGGGTTAGGCCAAACTAAGTCGCAAAGTTCGAGTTCGGGACCCGAACTTGACCCGAACTTGACCCCGAACCCGAACCCAATTGGAGTCAATGGGGACCCAAACTTTGGGGCACTAAAATGCCTCCAGAAAAGTAATGGAAAGGGCTAGAGGACTACAAAAGAAGATGAAATGAGAGTAAATGCTGGACAATTGCCCTGCAAACAAATGTGGATAGGGAAATAACTTAAAATGACATAAAATGCATACAAATTCAAAATAATAATCTTGAACAAGGAGGAGGTCCATATAGAGTAGGAGGTTGAGGAGGCAGTGGACGCGGAGGTGTAGGTAAAAGCGGTGGTGGAGGAGGTAGTCGCCAACAACACTGTTTTTTTGTTGTTTTTTATTTTTTATTTGGGTAGACCCCAAAACATTGTGAAATATAGAAAAGAAAACAGAGAAAGTGCGCTGGAGTATAAAAAAGGCTGGGAGAGGCCGTTATACATGTCTATTCTGCACAAGGTACTGACAAGTCCTGTGGGATCCATGCTTGGTTCATTTTAATGAAAGTGAGCTTGTCCACATTGGCTGTGGACAGGCGGCTGCGCTTGTCTGTGATAACGTCCCCTGCCATGCTAAACACACGTTCAGACAATACACTGGCTGCAGGGCAGGCCAGCACCTCTAAGGCGTAAAAGGCAAGCTCAGGCCATGTGCCCAGTTTGGAGACCCAGAAGTTGAATGGGGCAGGCGTATCAGTCAGTACGTGTAGGCGTGTGCACACATACAGTACTGTTCCACCATGTTGCTGAAATGCTGCCTCCTGCTAAGACGTTCCATATCAGCTAGAGGTGTTGGTTCTTGTGGCGTGCTGAAAGGGCTAAAGTCAGCACCCGGTAAACCCGGGCAAATGCTGGGGCCCACTGCTCCTGAGGGGGCTCACTGAGCAGCTATGATCACTTCCATCTATACAAATGGAAGCACTCATTGTGGTCATTTCACTTACGCAGTATCCTTCGTTCAGCAGAGCAGCAGGTTACCTTACCAGCTTCAGACATGCATAGTTTGTCAGTGAGTCTGCACTGTGACTGTCTCTTCTCTGTGGGACAGGAGGGGGGGGGGGTCTCACTCCCTGCCTCACTCCTCTGCCTCTCATAATGGTGGAGTCTGAACCGCATTCACCAAAAGGACCTTCTAACATCACAGGGTCATGTGACTGTGCCCCCCACCCCGGACTGTGCCCCCTTATACTCTGAATTGTGCCCTCTTACCACACCCTGTACAGTGCCCCTAGTCATTCCCTGAACTGTGCCCTCTGTGGGGAGTCGCTCTGGTAGATAGCGGTGCGGGTGCAGTACCGAGGCAAAACAAGGAGTCCAGAATGTGCAATAAACAGTGTTTTATTCACACTGACACAAAAATAAACGACAAAACAGTCTCTTGGTGGTAATTCATGCACATCAGAAATAAGGAGGCAAAACAAAACAGGAGCACAGGTTCAGTCACCTGGGAGGTTTAGGTGCAGGTTCGCACCAGGCTGTCGGCCCAGCCGCAGGAGAGTCCACCTTCAGGGTGCCAGGAACAACAACACCTCCTTGCTGAGCTCTTTCCTCTAAGTCAGAGAACTCCACAGCCCTGTTTGCAGCTCCAGGACAATCACCACCCAGCTGCTAAGGAGGCTGCCTTTTTAAAGGCCCGGATTAGCTTTGCAGCCAAACTAGGTAACAAAGTCAAACAGCACTAGCTGCTGCAGACACATAAAACCCGGCTCTCACCTCACCGAGGCCAGGAACCTCGGTGACACGTACCTGCCATCGACTATGATACCTTGCACCCTCTTACACCCCCTTTGTTCAACCCTGAGGGGGTGAACACACGTGAGGCAGTGGACGCGGGACAGGGCATCTGCGTTACCCTGCAAGCGGCCTGCCCTGTGTTCCACGGAGAATTTGAAATTTTGCAGGGATAGGAACCACCTGGTGACCCGAGCATTCCTCTCCTTGGCCTGACTCATCCACTTGAGAGGGGAATGGTCGGTCACCAGACGGAACCTCCTCCCTAAAAGGTAGTAGCGGAGAGATTTGAGTGCCCACTTGATAGCCAGGCACTCCCTCTCCACTATACTATACCTGGACTCGGCGGGACTGAGCTTACGGCTCAGGAAGACAACAGGATGTTCTTCCCCGTTGACCTCCTGAGACAGTACAGCACCGAGGCCTACCTCCGAGGCGTCGGTCTGTACGACGAACTCCTTGTTGAAGTCGGGTGTCACCAAAACCGGGGACCCACACAGGGCCGACTTCAACGCGGAGAAAGCCTCCTCCGCCTTCTCACTCCAGCTAACCCTCCCAGACTTTCGCCCCTTCAACAGATCTGTCAATGGCGCTGCTATTGTGGCAAAGTGGGGCACAAACCTCATGTAGTATCCTACAATCCCCAGGAACGACTTTACCTGCCTGGTGGTGACGGTCTGGTCCAGTTACGAACGGCCTCTACCTTAGCTACCTGAGGTTTGATGACTCCCCGCCCGATTACATATCCCAGATATTTGGTCTCTTCCAACCCAATCGCACACTTTTTTGGATTGGCGGTTAGTCCAGCTTTCCTCAGGGCATCCACTACCACCTGCACCTTGGGTAAATGGCTTTCCCAGTCGGTGCTGTGGATGACTACATTATCTAAGTAGGCCGAGGCGTACCGACGATGTGGTCGCAGCACTATGTCCATTAACCTTTGGAAGGTGGCGGGGGCGCCATGCAGGCCAAAGGGTAACACCTTGTAGTGATACAGGCCCTGCGGGGTAACAAACGCGTTTTTTTCCTTAGGCGACTCCGTTAAGGGTACCTGCCAGTACCCTTTAGTGAGGTCCAGCACAGAAAAATAACGGGCTTGTCCTAAATTTTCAACAAGCTCGTCTACTCGGGGCATGGGATACGCGTCAAACTTGGATACTTCCCATCCGGCTTGGGTATTAGGACTATGGGGCTGGCCCACTCACTTTTCGACTCCTCAATGACATCGAGCTTCAACATTAACTGCACTTCCTCCGCGATGGCCCGCCGCCGAGCCTCGGGTACCCGGTATGGTTTTAACCGGACCTTGGCCTGAGGCTCAGTGACGATGTCATGTCGGATGAGAGACGTGCGGCCAGGGAGGTCCGAGAACACATCCGTGTTCCGACTGATGAACTCCCTGACTTCCTGAACTTGTTTGGAAGACAGGCTGTCTGCAATTTTTACCATGGTTACGGCTTCACAGGCCTCGAACTGTGGGGCTGGACCCTTTTCACCTAGAAGCCCTGGCCGGGGGCTGTGGTCGTCGGCCGTGTCCCTATCTTTCCACGGCTTAAGTAAATTCACGTGGTACACCTGCTCCGGCTTGCGCCGCCTGGCTGGTGTACTTTGTAATTTACTTCCCTACCTTCTCGATCACCTCATAGGGGCCCTGCCACCTAGCTAGGAATTTGCTGTCAAGGGTGGGTACCAGAACCAAAACCCGATCTCCCGGATTGAAGTCCCGTACCTGAGCCTGACGATTGTACACCCTACTCTGGGCTTGTTGTGCTGCCTCCATATGCTCCCGGACCAAGGGCAACACCCTTTCCATCCGTTCCTGCATCTGGGCGACATACTCAATGACACTTTTGTGGGGGACAGGCTGTTGTTCCCATGCTTCCTTGGCGATATCCAACAGGCCCCGAGGGTGTCTGCCATAAAGCAGTTCGAAGGGCGAGAACCCAGTAGAGGCCTGGGGCACCTCTCGCACTGCGAACATGAGATAGGGCAGAAGCAGATCCCAGTCCTTCCCATCTCTAGACACCACCCTCTTTAACATATTTTTTAGAGTTTGGTTAAACCTCTCCACAAGACCGTCTGTTTGCGGATGGTAAACGGACGTCCGTAACTGCTTTATACGCAACAATTTACACAGTTCCCTCATTACTTTGGACATAAAAGGGGTCCCTTGGTCTGTCAGAACCTCTTTTGGCAGGCCCACACGGGAAAACATTTCCAATAACTCCTTGGCAATGAGCTTAGCTGAGGTATGTCGCAGAGGCACCGCCTCCGGATACCGAGTGGCATAGTCGAGAACTACCAGAATGTGTTGGTGGCCCCTGGCAGACTTTGGTACAGGCCCAATTAAATCCATAGCGATTCGCTCAAACGGTACTTCAATAATTGGCAGAGGTACCAGAGGACTACGGAAATGAGGCTGGGGGCTAGTTATCTGACAGGTTGGACAGGACTTACAATAATTTTCTACCTCCTTGAACACACTGGGCCAATAAAACCGCTGCAGAATGCGGTCCTGGGTTTTCTGCCACCCCAGGTGTCCCCCAAGAACATGTTGGTGGGCAAGCTCCATGACAAGCTTGCGATATGCTGTGGGCACCACCAACTGTTCAACAGGTTCACCTCGGATTTGGTTCACCCGATACAACATATCCTGAAGAACAATAAATCGTGGGAACATTAATTCAGCCCCTGGTTTCTGGGGTTTACCATCAATTTCCAGCACATTCTCCCAGGCCCTGGTTAGGGTTTGGTCCCGGTGTTGTGCGGTCCCAAAATTTTCCCGGAGACATTGAGGTCTGCCAACTCAGGTCCCGGTGGCAAGTCCTCCGTGTCTCCCACCATTACACTCAGTGGGGTTGTCTCCCCCTCTACCGCTGGAGCAGTGGTCACCCCTACCGCCGGCCCTTCAGTCTCGGGCTCCCAGGGTTCTGGCCTTCCAGTGGTATCAGGCCACTCTACTAGGGTCACCCCTGCCTCGGGTCCCTCAGATACCTTTATTGCCGGCCACAGCGCCGGAAACCCGGGGAAGTCCCTCCCAAGTATCAGTTCGTGTGGGAGTTTAGTAGCGACAGCCACCTCGTGGGTCCACCTACCAGCCGCTGTGGACAAAGTCACTAGTGCAGTGGGGTAGTCTTTCAGGTCTCCGTGGATGCACAGGACCCCGACTTTACGGCCAGTATACTCCGCAGGCCGTACAAGGGCAGCCCTTACCAGGGAGACTAAACTCCCGGAGTCCAGCAGGGCCACCGCCAGAGAATCTCCCACCTCTACCTGACACAGGTGGTTATGGTCTTGCACCTCACGGGTGCCAGTTGCGCACAGCTTCCATGCATACAGGGAGTGGCGACCCCCGTAGTTCACATCCATCGGCTCATCCCGATGCGGACAGTCGGCCCTGATGTGGCCTGGCTCCTGACACCTCCAGCATACCACGGGAGGCGGACTCGCAGGGGGAATATTCCGGGCAGGCCGCTCTGTCGCCGGACGTCGGAACTGGGGCAGAGGCCTCCGGGGTTTGACTGACCCCTTCCCAGCAAGACTCCCCTGCAGGTTTCTGGTGGCCTCGTAACGCTCCACCAGGTCGACCATCTCCAGGGCATTGGTGGGTGATACCTGGCCGATCCAGTGCTGAAGGGGGTAAGGCAAGGCCCGCCAGAACATGTCAGCCAGCAGACGGTCCAGCATAGCAGTCGGACCTAGAATGTCAGGCTGCAGCCATTTTTGCAACCTGTGCAGCAACTCATAGTACTGCGGCCTGGCGGGTTCAGCCGCTTTAAAGTCCCACTGGTGGACCCGCTGAGCCCGGACCAACACGTTTACCCCCAGTCTGGCCAGGATCTCCCCCTTCACCGTGGGATAGTCAGCAGCCTGGTCATCTGCTAAATCAAAAAAAAACTTGCTGGGGTCCGGATGCCAGGAACGGAGCAACCACCTCGGCCCACTGGTCACAGGGTAACTTTTCCCTCACGGCGACTTTCTCAAAGACCGCCAGGTATGTCTCAACGTCGTCTGCGGGGGTCATTTTTGGGATCGCCGCACGGACCGCTTTCCGGGCATCATGGACGTGGTGGGACGCTCCTGCCGCCTGTAACGCCATCACATGTTGTAGCAGTAGCTGGTTGGTCTCCCGCTGCTGCACGTTAGCCTCTATGAGAGCCTTCACAGCAGCCTCCATGTTGCCAGAAATTCCTGCTTGCAACTTTGCTGGCTTAATATATTCCATGCACTTTAGCAAAAAAAACTTCGGCGTTCACGCCAGCCTCACTGCGCATGCCCGCATCCTCCACCAAATGTGGGGAGTCGCTCTGGTAGATAGCGATGCGGGTGCAGTACCGAGGCAAAACAAGGAGTCCAGAATGTGCAATAAACAGTGTTTTATTCACACTGACACAAAAATAAACGACAAAACAGTCTCTTGGTGGTAATTCATGCACATCAGAAATAAGGAGGCAAAACAAAACAGGAGCACAGGTTCAGTCACCTGGGAGGTTTAGGTGCAGGTTCGCACCAGGCTGTCGGCCCAGCCGCAGGAGAGTCCACCTTCAGGGTGCCAGGAACAACAACACCTCCTTGCTGAGCTCTTTCCTCTAAGTCAGAGAACTCCACAGCCCTGTTTGCAGCTCCAGGACAATCACCACCCAGCTGCTAAGGAGGCTGCCTTTTTAAAGGCCCGGATTAGCTTTGCAGCCAAACTAGGTAACAAAGTCAAACAGCACTAGCTGCTGCAGACAGGCCAGGAACCTCGGTGACACGTACCTGCCATCGGCTATGATACCTTGCACCCTCTTACACCTCTTATACCCTTTTATCCGGTCACTGTATGGTGGTGTTATCCTGTCACTGTACAGAGGTGTTATCCGGTCACTGTATGGCGGTGGTATCCAATAACTGTATAGCCATAACTGAATCCCATTCCCTGCCCACGCCACCTGTTTTAAACCTTTCATGAGCGGGAAAAAGATGCAGATTGTGGTGCTAACGACCTTTGTGCCACAATCTGTGTCAGAAATACGCCTAATATAGATGTATTTCTATATAATAAATGACCCCCTAATTGTATTATTATTCGGGGGTAGGGCTAATATCTTTATAGTATATAGATTCTAGTGTATTATACTGTGCCCTGTATTTACCAGTAGATAAATGATCCTTGGGAAAAACAGTCCTCACCCCTGACCACCAGGACCAGGTAGTGCTCTATCAGTACATGGCGGCCTCCCCTCTCCCCCGCTGCTCCGCTGTGTACTGGTGCTTATTCTGACACTAAGGCTGGGTTCACATCCCATTTTTGCCAATCATTTAATGCATACCAAAAATGTATACTTTACCAGATGCCTGTGACTGATGCCGTACAGTGGCATCCGTTCACCATACAGTTCCATTGTAAAAAAAAACATATACGTTAATGTAATCATTTTTTTACTGGACTCTGCAGGATACAAAAACGTGGAGTGCTCTACATTTGTATATATCAAAACGATAGGAAAAACGGCGGGGGGGGGGGGGGGTGATAAAATTTTCTGTGGGGCCCAGTCAGTTCTAGCTACTGCACTGCACAGCACCTTCTTTCCTCCAGGCCCGGCCCAGCATTAAGGTCATGACATGTGTCTTACTGCTGCAGTGGGCCTGAGGAGAGAAGGAGCACAGGGAGCTGCGGTTAGTGAATGACAGGACCGCCATCTCCCCTGCACTCCAGCAATGATAGGTATGTGAGAGGGCCACTGGGGGGGGGAAGGGTCATTACACTGTTAGGGCCCCTTACACAGTATAATGACCCTCAGTGCCCCCATTTAGTATAATGATCCCCAATGACCATCCATTCAGTATCATGACCACCAGAGCCCCCATTCAATATAATGACCCCCAGTGACCACCATACAGTATAATGACCCCCAGTGCCCCCTTCATACAGTATAACCCCCAGTGTGGGGGCCACTGGGGGTCATTATTCTGAATGGGGGGGCCACTGGGGGTTATTATTCAGAATGGAGGGCCACTGTGGGGTCATTATACTGTGTGTGGGGCCACTGATGGTCATTATACTGTGTTTTGGGGCATTGGGGGGTCATTATACCCTGTGGGAGCCACAGAGGGACATGTAAATGTACAAAAATGGCTCAAGGGGGCCCACTGGGATTTATCACCCAAGGGCCCACATGAACCTGGAGCCCTGCGTGCTGACAACGCTTTTCCACATTTCGGCCATGCTAACCCTGCCTTCTGAGGTGCTGGTGGTGCCCCAGCTGCATTGGCGACTTTTTCCTCCTCCTCTGCCTTTTGCTTCAAGTGAGGCCCGGTGTCAGGTGGGAATGCCACCAGCAGCACGTCTACCAGCATGCAGATGCAGAATATATTTACCAGTCATGTATGCAAAGCAGGGGTACTTTGAAAGAAAAAAGTGGTACCGATCACCCAACAATCTAAACTCCGCCGAATTTACTGAATATATTTCCCAGTCAGGTATGCAGTACAGGGGTAGTTTGAAAGAAAAAAGGGGTACAGATCACCCAGCAATCTATTGACAGAATATATTTCTCAGTCAGGAATGCAGTGCTGTAGGAACACACCCTCTAAGCCACTGGCCTGATAACCGTGGAAATGTCCCCCCAGAAAATGTCCCAACAGATTGATTTACTGAATTGATTTTCCAGTCAGATACATAGCGCAGACTGCAGGGGTACCTGACCACCAAAAAAGTGAATTTGTTCCCCCAGAATCTAACAGATGGATTTACTGAATTGATTTCCCTGTCAGATATGCAGTGCCAGTGTCATAAAGAGAAAAAATAGCTTTAGGTCACACAAATATGTGAAAGACGAATTTAATAGAATTATTTTTACTGTTAGGTATGCAGTGCAGCAGGAACACACCGTCCAAGCCCCTTGTGAATGAAAGCCTGATAACCGTGGAAATATCCACCCAGAATATAACAGATTGATTTACTGAATTGATTTCCCTGCCAGATACACAGCAAAGGCCGCAGGAGTACTTCACTGCCAAAAAAAGTGAATTTGTCCCCCCAGAATCTAACAGATGGATTTACTGAATTGCTTTCACAGGGGTACTTTACAGAAAAAAAATCTGAATATTTCCCCCACTGGGGCCCTGAACTCACGGATTACCTATATTATTTTTCCTTCCCCTGGCACATATACAGTGCAGGTGCACTTAAAAAATGGGTATATGTCTCCCACTGAACTACAAGAACAGGATTCAATTATTGTCCCTGGCACATATGCATGTGCAAATGCACTGCACTTGCACAAAATGGCTGCCGACACCCACCTAACTAACAGATCAAAACTTATTTTTCTGTGTCACTGGGCTCAGGGCAGGGTAAAAAATCGTTGTAGATCCCATACTTAACACCAAGCTATGATATCAGATTCTTTCCTAATCTCTCCCTCACAGCAGCAGCGTCCTATCCCTACTATAGTAAGAGCTGACATGATGTGTGGCGCTACGTGACTCCAGCTTATATAGAGGCTGGGTCACATGTTGCACTGGCCAATTACAGCCATGCCATTAGTAGGCATGGCTTTAATGGCTTTTAAGGGCACACATCTTAAACGCTTGTTTCAACAAGCTTTATTAAATGGCCGAACACCGAACTCTAACCCGAACTTTTAGACCTCTTTCATTCTGCTGTTGAGGTGCTTTGGGGGCAAACATGCGGGTGCACTGCGGGAAAATATGCGATTTTTCCGCGCGAGTACAAAGCATTTTAATGTGTTTTGCACGCGCGTGGGAAAAATCGGCATGTTTGGTACCCAGACCCGAATCCGGACTTCATTGAAGTTTGGGTTGAGTATTCTGTAGATTTTATTATTTTCCCTTATAACATGGTTATAAGAGAAAATAATAGCATTCTCAATACAGAATGTAAATCGTGGATGGAGGGGGTTAAAAAAAAATTATTAACTCACCTTATCCACTTGATCACGTAGTTGTGATCTCTTCTTTCTTCTTTAATCATGTGAGCTTCCAGCTAAAGGAACTGTGGTGATGTCACTGCGCTCATCACATGGTCCAATCACATGGTCCATCACCATGGTGATGGACCATGTGATTGGACCATGTGATGTGACGTCACCACAGGTCCTTTAGCCAGCAGCTTACATGATTAAAGAAGAATGAAGTGATCGCAACTACGCGATTAAGTAGATAAGGTGAGTTAAATCTTTTTTTAACAATATAGCAATAACAAATAGAAACATAGAAACATAGACTGTGTCGGCAGATAAGAACCATTTGGCCCATCTAGTCTGCCCAATATGCTGAATACTATGGATAGCCCCAGGCCCTATCTTATATGAAGGATGGCCTTATGACAAGACAGGTGCACACTGCGGTCTTACTAAGCCCTCAAACTGATGTTAAAATTGAGACATGTCTAAGCCCGAGCACCACGCCAAAGTTTCTCAAGTAGCTCGGACCCTAACACTCACCTACCTGTGCCGTATGGGCAATACTAGGGGCCAGTGGGCTAAATTATAGGAATGTAAAGGCCGATGCACAAATGCATCTTGGGTTGAGCACATCCTGCTTCATGCCACCTTTCAGTTGTTTTGTATATATAATTTTTTGGAGTTGTATAAACTTCTATGTAAATGTAGCCTATTCTCCATCCACAGGCTACATTTAGGTGCACCTGTGAGGCCTGGGCCATATCAGCCAGTCTTGGGGGGGGCTCACAGCCTTCTCCCTCCTCCCATTGCAGGCATGGTTACATGCTAGAGGTAAATGAGGATTTTGCTCCTGTCTTGTCATTTGTTATTGCTATATTGTTATATTATTTATCACATCCACATAATTTCCATCTTGTGTAGGATGTCTATTGTGGTACTTGTAGTCCGCTGCGGGCATCCTCCACCGTATTCATTTTTGCTGAGGATCGCCATTAGCACCGGGCCACAAGTGCAGGATTTGCTCCTATATATATATATATATATATATATATATATATATATATATTTGCACAACTGCATCTTGGGTTGAGCACATCCTGCTTCATCCCACCTTTTAGTTGTTTTGTAAAAAAAAATTTTAACCCCTCCATCCACATTTTACTAAGTATTCTGTATTAAGAATGCTATTATTTTCCCTTATAACCATTTCCCCATACCGATTGTCTCCTAGCAACCATGTGTCAAAATCGCACCGCATCCGCACTTGCGTGAAAAATGCACGATATTAGAGCTTGCTGTGATTTCCACGCAATGGACAAGTGATGAGTGAAAATCACTGCTCATGTACACAGCCCCATAGAAATGAATGGGTCCAGATTCAGTGCGGGTGCAATGCGTTCACATGACGCATTGTACCCGCGCGAAAAACTCGCCCGTGTGAAAGGGGCCTTACGGAAAAGTTTGGGTCCGGGTACAAAAAACCCTAAAGTCACTCAACACTATACACAATACTTCTTGTACGGTCCACATTGCATTTTCTTGTTCCTCATCTTTTATTTCCCATAAGGGATGTACCTCTCACAATTAGAGTTTAGGATGCTTTTAAAAAATATCCAATTTTGTGGCTGCATTGTTATTTTTTAGGACATTTTCCCAGTTAGTGAGACTAATTGCCTCTTTTAGCTGGTCAAATTTTTCTTTTTGAAAGTTCCATTTTGTGCCTCCCTGAAGAAACACTCATTTGAATGACAATTGGAAGGTTATTATTAGAGATGAGTGAATCGAAGTTGAAGAAGTAGAATTTGATCCAAATTTCAGTAAAAATTTGATTTGTCCCGAAGTCGAATTTCAGATTTTTTCTAAAATGACTGCTGCAAATGTTAGAACGAAGAAGTAAGAAGACTGGGAACTAGGGATCACCCACAATGCCATGCATGCAGCCAGAATAGAGTATATACACAGGTGAACGTGTGTATTAAAAAGAGAGCCCTTATTCCATAATGGCGCCAAAGTCTTGGTTTGTTAGACTAACCGTCTAATATGATATATCGACGGTGTGTAGAGTATTGTGGTCAGGTCAAGTTTATACAGTAAGTGGCTTTAGAGATAGGGTAAAAGTATATAGAAACATACCATATCGTTAAAAAATATATAAAAACAAATTTAAACTCACTTCACCCAGGGGTCTCCAAGTGGGATAAGCTCAAGACACCCACTGGAAAAAACCCTGCGCCTGGGTCGCCTGTAGAATGTATACGGATGACAGCAAGCAGCAGGGCTTTCTTGTCCAACGTCTTCAATAAAACACAAGCAGGTAGGGTACAGCTCAACGCGTTTCGGGGTACAACAACCCCTTCATCAGGAGCATAAGAAGTATGGGGTGACACACAGGAATTCCGATCAGATAGTGTGAACAAAATGCTTATAACACACAATTCACTCACTAAATACACAATAACCCAGTGGTGTAAAACAGAAATGCTAACAAAAATGACGCCCAATTATGTAACTCTCATGCAGGTAACAGACATTCTGTGCCAATCAAATTTATGTTTTTGGAACACCCTAAAAGAGTCGGACAAAAACAATGACACTCCTATACTGTCCTTATGCCCAGATGCAGACATACCATCAATATCGGAACTAGGAAACCATCCTGCCATGGCCCAATACAATAATTTTCAAATAAAACATTGCTACCAGATTCTAAAAAAATGGCAAAGACGCTCACCGGGAATCTGAATAACACAACATTTGAGAAGTTAGCTTTACAAAAGTTAGAGCCCAAGAAAAAGATCTCGCAATTATATTCTGCAATTCCATCCCTTGCTGATTCAGATAGATGTAAATTTATCAGTAAATGGGAAGATGAACTAAAAATCAGATTTGAAGAGAGAGAGTTGACAAAGGTATTAATAGCTCCAATGAAAGTCTCTAGATGTGTAAAGTTACAAGAAAATAGCTACAAAGTCCTCACACACTGGTACTATACACCACAGCGTCTACATAGTATGTTCAATGGAGTCAGTCCAATGTGATGGAGATGTGAAGGTACTATAGGAACACAGAGTCATATTTGGTGGTCATGTATCAAGATTCAAAATTACTGGCAAGACATATGTACAGCACTTTCACAAATTAGCAAGAAGAATGTACCGGTGTTACCTAAAGTGTGTCTTTTCGGGCTTGTTGGAGACATTAAAGGGGCTCAATCAAAAGAGGTGCAAACCTTATATAAGATCCAACTTGCGGCTGCCCGATTGCTGATTGCGGTGTATTGGAGGAAAACTGATCCCCCACCTATACAACACTGGTATCAGAAGTGCGATCAGATCTACCGATTAGAGCAAATTGCACACTGGGATGCACGTACACCTCACAAATTTACCTGGTTCATACAAGAGATGTACTTGTTCTCAGATGCTATCACTGTAAGCGGTCATATTAGCCCTCACAGTTCTATATGCTCCCCTCCCTCCCTCCCCACTTTTTTTCCCTCAGACTTCTCCTTCTTATCCCCTCCTCTAATTATACTTTTTGGTTATGCAAGATCATTTGATCCATTGTGCCATATTCGATCTGGCACGGTTAATTGTACTGTAATTGTAATGTAATTATAAGTTCTCAACACCATTTACATAAGTGTTGAATTGTATGTTATACGTACCTATGCATAATCTCTCAGCTGTAAACAACCTACAGAAAACAATAAAAACAATTTGAAAATAATAACTGGTAGGGATGAGCGAACCCGAACTGTACAGTTAGGGTTCGTACCGAATTTTGGGACATATTCAAAAAAGTTCGGGTTCGGGTCCATTGTTCGGCGATTTCTTCCCGCTTTCTGAAGGGCTGCACAGCAGCCAATCAGCTAGCGTTTTACTTCTTGCCCTAAGAAGCCATCACTGCCATGCCTACTAATGGAATGGTTGTGATTGGCCAAGTGCAGCATGTGACCCAGCCTCTATTTAAGCTGGAGTCACGTAGCGCCGCACGTCACTCTGCTCTGATTAGTGTCGGGAGAGGACACAGCTTCTGTGAGGGCGAGATTAGTCAGCAAAAACACCTAATGAAGTGATCGATTTACAGCTGTGAATCATTCAACTTCTGCTAGTTAATTACTCACTGGTTTTTAGGCTGCACAGAGCGTTTTTCTGTCACTTTGATCAGCGGCCATTTTGTGTTTTGCGGTGCACCAGCACAAGCTGCCACCAGTCCATCAATCCATCAATACTAGTTTTTTTTTTGCTATATCCTACATCAGGGGCTTGGCTGTGCTTATTGTAACCCCTAGAAACTCAGGATAGAAATTTCTATATTTTATTAAGGGGTTAAATTAAATTGCAAAATAGGAATCCCCTAAATCTGGTGTTCCAGCTGTGGCTAGCCAAGTGTAATACTGTCTGCTGTCCGGCAAAGGATATATTTTGTTCTGTGGTGAAATTCAATAGCCAAAATAGCAATACCGTAAATCTGGTGTCCCAGCAGTGACTGGCCAAGTTTAATAGTGTCCGGCAAAGGATAAATAATTTTCTGGGGTGAAATTCAATTGCCAAAATAGCAATACCGTAAATCCGGTGTTCCAGCTGTGACTAGACAATTTCGCTAGTGTCCGTCAAAGGATATATTATTTTCTGGGATGAAATACAGTTGCAAAGATAGAAATACAGTAAATCTGGTGTTCCAGCTGTGGCTGGACAAGTTTAATAGTGTCCAGCAAAGGATAGATATTTTTCTGGGGTGAAATTCAATTGCCAAAATAGCAATACCATAAATCAGTGGTTTCAGCTGTGGCTGGCCAAGTTTAATAGTGTCCGTCACAGGATATATTATTTTCTGGGGTGAAATTTAATTGCCAAAATAGCAGTACCCTGAATCTGGTGTTCCAGCTGTGACTGGACAATTTCCCTAGTGTCCTTCAAAGGATATATTATTTTCTCGGGTGAAAGTCAGTAGCAAAAATGGTAAAAGTTAACGGAGACCGCGCTAATGTGGCCACTCACAGTTCGGATGTCACACTTCGACTTTGACCTGCGATAGTAAGTCCATATATCTGAATCATACAAACAAACGCGGAGCGTCACAAAAAATCTGCTTCACATGCGCTACAATCGCCGCTGTCAGTGTGAATTTCGCAGCCTCCTCCACCGCACCAACCGAACAATCCGTGCTGTTTTACTACTATATATGCCGATTTTATTGTGGACTTTGTGAGTATAATAAACAGATATTTATTCACCTGAGCCGGCAGTTCTGCCCTATGTTCCTTTTCCTCTTCATAAAGGTTTAAGTCCGATGTGGAGGAGGCTGCGAAATTCACACTGACAGCGGCGATTGCAGGGCATGTGAAGCAGATTTTCTGTGACGCTCCACGTTTGTTTGTAAGATTCAGATATATGGACTTACTATCGCAGGTCAAAGTCGAAGTGTGACATCTGAACTGTGAGTGGCCACATTAGCGCGGTCTCCGTTAACTTTTACTGTTTTTACATTGAGAGGAGATTGGACCTTCTACTAAGAAGGGGACTGCTGCATAGGTACTGGAAGACCACCAGCTAGTTATTACACTGTTCGATTAGTAGCAAAAATAGAAATACAGTAAATCTGGTGGTCCAGCTGTTGCAGGCCAAGTTTAAACCTGTCCATAAAAGGGTATATTTTTTGGGGGGGTTAAATTCAATTGCCAAAATAGCAATACCCTGAATATGGAGTTCCAGCTGTTGCAGGCCTAGTTAAAATCTGTCCGTAAAAGGGTATATTTTTTGGGCGGGTTAAATTCAATTGCCAAAATAGCAATACCCTGAATCTGGTGTTCCAGCTGTGACTGGACAATTTCCTAGTGTCCTTCAAAGGATATATTATTTTCTGGGGTGAAAGTACAGTAGCAAAAATGGTAAAAGTTAACGGAGATCCGCTAATGTGGCCAGCTCACAGTTCGGATGTCACACTTCGACTTTGACCTGCGATAGTAAGTCCATATATCTGAATCATACAAACAAACGCGGAGCGTCACAAAATCTGCTTCACATGCGCTACAATCACCGCTGTCAGTGTGAATTTCGCAGCCCTCCACCGCACCAACCGAACAATCCGTGCTGTTTTACTACTATATATGCGATTTTATTGTGGACTTTGTGAGTATAATAAACAGATATTTATTCACCTGAGCCGGCAGTTCTGCCCTATGTTCCTTTATCCTCTTCATAAAGGGTTTAAGTTCCGATGTGGAGGAGGCTGCGAAATTCACACTGACAGCGGCGTTGCAGGGCATGTGAAGCAGATTTTCTGTGACGCTCCACGTTTGTTTGTCAGATTCAGATATATGGACTTACTATCGCAGGTCAAAGTCGAAGTGTGACATCTGAACTGTGAGTGGCCACATTAGCGCGGTCTCCGTTAACTTTTACTGTTTTTACATTGAGAGGAGATTGACCTTCTACTAAGAAGGGTACTGCTGCATAGTACTGGAAGACCACCAGCTAGTTATTACACTGTTCGATTAGTAGCAAAAATAGAAATACAGTAAATCTGGTGGTCCAGCTGTTGCAGGCCAAGTTTAAACCTGTCCATAAAAGGGTATATTTTTTGGGGGGGTTAAATTCAATTGCCAAAATAGCAATACCCTGAATATGGAGTTCCAGCTGTTGCAGGCCTAGTTAAAATCTGTCCGTAAAAGGGTATATTTTTTGGGCGGGTTAAATTCAATTGCCAAAATAGCAATACCCTGAATCTGGTGTTCCAGCAGTGACTGGACAATTTCCCTAGTGTCCGTCAAAGGATATATTATTTTCTGGGGTGAAATACAGTTGCAAAAATAGAAATACAGTAAATCTGGTGTTCCAGCTGTGGCTGGACAAGTTTAATAGTGTCCGGCAAAGAATATAATTTTTTTCTGGGGTGAAATTCAATTGCCAAAATAGCAATACCATAAATCAGTGGTTACATCTGTGGCTGGACAAGTTTAATAGTGTCCGTAAAAGGATATATTGTTTTCTGGGTTGAAAGTCAGTAGCAAAAATAGAAATACCCTGAATCTGGTGTACCAGCTGTTGCAGGCCTAGTTTAAATCTGTACGTAAAAGGGTATTTTTTTTTTTTGGGGTGAAATGTAATTGCCAAAAAAGCAATACCTTGAATCTGGTGAACCAGCTGTGACTGGACAATTTCTTGAGTGTCCGTCAAAGGATATATTATTTTCTGGGGTGAAATACAGTTGCAAAAATAGAAATACAGTAAATCTGTTGTTTCAGCTGTGACTGGACAAGTTTTATAGTGTCCGGCAAAGGATATATTTTGTTCTGGGGTGAAATTCAATTGCCAAAAGAGCAATACCGTAAATCTGGTGTTCCAGCTGTGACTGGACAAGTTTAATAGTATCCGTCAAAGGATAGATTTTGTTCTGGGGTGAAATTCACTTGCCAATATAGCAATACCCTGAATATGGAGTTCCAGCTGTTGCAGGCCTAGTTAAAATCTGTCCGTAAAAGGGTATATTTTGTTCTGGGGTGAAATTCAATTGCCAAAAGAGCAATACCGTAAATCTGGTGTTCCAGCTGTGACTGGACAAGTTTAATAGTGTCCGGCAAAGGATATATTTTTTTCTGGGGTGAAATTCAATTGCCAAAATAGCAATACCATAAATCAGTGGTTTCAGCTGTGGCTGGCCAAGTTTAATAGTGTCCGTTACAGGTTATAATATTTTCTGGGGTGAAATTTAATTGCCAAAATAGCAATACCCTTAATCTGGTGTTCCAGCTGTGACTGGAAAATTTCCCTAGTGTCCGTCAAAGGATATATTATTTTCTGGGGTGAGAGTCAGTAGCAAAAATAGAAATTCAGTAAATCTGGTGTTCCAGCTGTTGCAGGCCTAGTTTAAATCTGTCCGTAAAAGGGTATATTTTTTTCTGGGGTGAAATTCAGTTGCCAAAATAGCAATACCATAAATCTGTGGTTCCAGCTGAGGCTGGACAAGTTTAATAGTGTCCGTAAAAGGATATATTATTTTCTGGGGTGAAAATCAGTAGCAAAAATAGAAATACCCTGAATCTGGTGTACCAGCTGTTGCAGACCTAGTTTAAATCTGTCCGTAAAAGGGTATATTTTTTCTGGGGTGAAATTTAATTGCCAAATAAGCAATACCTTGAATCTGGTGTTGCAGCTGTGACTGGACAATTTCTTGAGTGTCCGTCAAAGGATAGATTTTTTTCTGGGGTGAAATTCACTTGCCAATATAGCAAAACCCTGAATCTGGTGTTCCAGCTGTTGCAGGCCAAGTGTTAATCTGTCCGTAAAAGAGTATTTTACACTCAGCGTGCATCTCCAAATATATTTCTTTTCGTAAAAGGGTATATTACAAAAAGTGTTACATTACAATTGCTGAAAGCATAATCCTGTAAATCTGTCCTTAAAAGGGTATATTTTTTTCTGGGGTGAAATTTAATTGCCAAAATAACAATACCATAAATCAGTGGTTCCAGCTGTGACTGGTCAAGTTTAATAGTGTCCGTCAAAGGATATATTGTTTTCTGGGGTGAAAGTCAGTAGCAAAAATAGAAATACCCTGAATCTGGTGTACCAGCTGTTGCAGGCCTAGTTTAAATCTGTCCGTAAAAGGGTATATTTTTTTCTGGGGTGAAATTCAATTGCCAAAATAGCAATACCATAAATCAGTGGTTCCAGCTGTGACTGGTCAAGTTTAATAGTGTCCGTCAAAGGATATATTGTTTTCTGGGGTGAAAGTCAGTAGCAAAAATAGAAATACCCTGAATCTGGTGTACCAGCTGTTGCAGGCCTAGTTTAAATCTGTCCGTAAAAGGGTATATTTTGTTCTAGGGTGAAATTCAATTGCCAAAATAGCAATACCATAAATCTGGTGTTCCAGCTGTGACTGGATAAGTTTAATAGTATCCGTCAAAGGATAGATTTTGGTCTGGGGTGAAATTCACTTGCCAATATAGCAAAACCTTGAATCTGGTGTTCCAGCTGTTGCAGGCCAAGTGTTAATCTTTCCTTAAAAGGGTATTTTACACTCAGCGTGCATCTCCAAATATATTTATTTTCGTAAAAAGGTATATTACAAAAAGTGTTACATGACAATTGCTGAAAGCATAATCCTGTAAATCTGCACGCACTATTGTGCATCTCATAGTGTATTTCTGTCCGTAAAAGGGTATATTACAATAAAGGTGTATATACAAGTGCTGAGAGGGTCATCCTCAATAACTTCATACGCTACCGTGCATCTTCAAGTGTATTTCTGTCCGATAAAGGGTATATTACACAAATTGTTAAAATACAATTGCTCAAGGCATAATCCTACATATTTTTTCACACGCTACTGTGCATCTCCAAGTGTAAATCTGTCAATAAAAGGATACCTTTCATCCAGGGCCTAAATACTAGGCCTACAATTGATATTCCCCTAAATCAGTGGTTACTGCTGTGCCTGGATTAGTGTAATACAGTTCATAAATAAATAGGCAGATAGTGTTAGGTGCCTGTAAAAAAAGGCCTGAATTTGAAATCAATACATTGGGCCAAATATTGTTTTTATTATTGTGGTGCTTGGTGAATGGTAATAATGAGGAAAACATCTAGTAAGGGACGCGGTCGTGGTGGTGTTAGTGGACCCTCTGGTGCTGGGAGAGGACGTGGCCATTTTGCCACAGCCACACGTCCTAGTGAACCAACTACCTCACGTTCCAGTACCCGCCAGAATTTACAGCGATATTTGGTGGGGCCCAATGCTGTTCTAAGGATTGTAAGGCCTGAGCAAGTACAGGCGCTAGTCAATTAAATGGCCGACAGTGGATCCAGCACGTTCACAACATTATCTCCCACCCAGTCTTCTGCAGAAAGCGCACAGGTGGCGCCTGAAAACCAAGCCCATTAGTCTGTCACATCACCCCATGCATATAAGGGAAACTGTCAGAGCCTCAAGTTATGCAGCAGTTTCTTTTGCTGTTTGAAGACTCTGCTGGCAGGGTTTCCCAAGGGAATCCACCTAGCCCTTCCCCAGTGGTGGAAGACATAGAATGCACTGATGCACAACAACTTATGTTTTTTGATGATGAGGACATGGGAATACCACCTCATCGGAGTCCGAACGTCTTTAATGATGACGAAACACAGATGCCAACTGCAGCGTCTTTTTGCAGTGTGCAGACCGAAAAGGAGGTCAGAGAGGAAGACTGTGTGGAAGACAATGCAGGGGACGATGAGGTCCTAGACCCCACATGAAATGAAGGTCGTGCTACTGACTTTCAAAGTTCAGAGGAAGAGGCAGTGGTAAGACCGAGCCAACAGCGCAGCAAAAGAGGGAGCAGGGGGCAAAAGCAGAACAGCCGCCGCCAAGAGAGTTCGCCTGCTACTGGCCACCGCCACCAGGGATCGAGCACCCCAAAGGCAGCTTCAAGGAGTTCCCTGGCATGGCACTTCTTTAAACAATGTGCTGACGACAAGACCCGAGTGGTTTGCACACTGTGCCATCAGAGCCTGAAGCGAGACATTAACGTTCTGAACCTTAGCACAACCTGCATGACCAGGCATCTACATGCAAAGCATGAACTGCAGTGGAGTAAACACCTTAAAAACAAGGAACTCACTCAGGCTCCCCCTGCTCCCTCTTCTGCTGCTGCCTCGGCCTCTTCCTCCGCCTCGGGAGGAATGTTGGCACCTGCCCACCATCAAACATAGGATGTGCCACCAACACAACCACCTCCGTCACCAAGCATCTCCACCATGTCACAAGGCAGCGTTCAGCTCTCCATCTCACAAACCTTGGAGAGAAAGTGTAAATTCCCACCTAACCACCCTCGAGCCCTTGGCCTGAATGCCAGCATTTCTAAACTACTGGCCTTTGAAATGCTGTCATTCCAGCTGGCCGACTCAGACTGCTTCAAACAGCTGATGGCGATGGCTGTCCCACAGTATGTTGTTCCCAGCCGCCACTACTTCTCCAAGAGAGCCGTGCCTTCCCTGCACAACCAAGTATCTGATAAAATCAAGTGTGCACTGCGCAACGCCATCTGTGGCAAGGTCCACCTAACCACAGATACGTGGACCAGTAAGCACGGCCAGGGACGCTATATCTCCCTAACTGCACACTGGGTAAAGGTAGTGGCGGCTGGGTCCTTCCGCCGCCAAGGATCGCAGGGCATCATTCTTTGACTCATGTAGCCGCCTCCTCCTCCTACTCGGCTTCCTCCTCCTCTGCTTCCACCTGCTCATCCAGTCCACACATCTTCACCACCAACTTCAGCACAGCCCGGGGTAAACATCAGCAGGCCGTTCTGAAACGTATATGTTTGGGGGACAGGCCCCACACCGCGCAGGAGTTGTGGCGGGGTACTGCACAGCAGACCGACGAGTGGTTGCTGCCGGTGGGCCTCAAGCCCGGCCTGGTGGTGTGTGATAATTGGCGAAATCTCGTTGCAGCTCTGGGACTAGCCGGTTTGACACAAATCCCTTGCCTGGCGCATGTGCTGAATTTGGTGGTGCAGAAGTTCATTCACAACTACCCCGACATGTCAGAGCTGCTGCATAAAGTGGGGGCCGTCTGTGCGCGCTTCCGGCGTTCACATCCTGCCGCTTCTCACCTGTCTGCACTAGAGCGTAACTTTCGGCCTTTCCGCTCACCGCCTCATATGCGACATGCCCACCAGGTGGAACTCCACCTTGCACATGCTGGAGAGACTGCGCGAGCAGCAGCAGGCCATAGTGGAGTTTCAGCTGCAGCACGCACGGGTCAGTTGCACTGTGGAACAGCACCACTTCATCACCAATGACTGGGCCGCCATGCAAGACCTGTATGCCCTGTTGCGCTGTTTCAAGTAGTCCACCAACATGGCCAGTGGCGATGACGCCGTTATCAGCATTACAATTCCATTTCTATGTCTCCTTGAGAAAACACTTAGGGCGATGATGGAAGAGGAGGTGGCCCATGAGGATGAGGGGTCATTTTTAACACTTTTAGGCCAGTCTGTTAGAAGTGCCTCAGAGGGAGGTTTTTTGCAACAGCAGAGGCCAGGTACAAATGTGGCCAGCCAGGGCCCACTACTGGAGGACGAGGAGGATGAGGAGGAAGAGGTGGAGGAGGATGAGGATAAAGCAGGTTCACAGCGGGCTGGCACCCAACACAGCTCAGGCCCATCACTGGTGCGTGGCTGGGGGGATACGGAGGACGATGACGATACGCCTCCCACAGAGGACAGCTTGTCCTTACTTCAGCCTGGCACACATGAGCCACTACATGCTGCAGTGCCTGAGCAACGACAGCAGAGTTGCCCACATTTTAACGTGTGCGGACTACTGGGTTACCACCCTGCTGGATCCCTGGTACAAAGACAATGTGCCCACCTTACTTCTTGCACTGGAGCGTGATAGGAAGATGCGCGAGTACAAGCGCACGCTGGTAGACGTGCTCCTGAGAGCATTCCCAAATGTCACAGCGGAACAGGTGGAAGCCCAAGGCGAAGGCAGAGGAGGAGCAAGAGGTCGCCAACGCAGCTGTGTCACGGCCAGCTCCTCTGAGGGCAGGGTTAGCATGGCAGAAATGTGAAAAAGTTTTGTCACCATGCCACAGCTAACTGCACCACCACCTGATACGGAGCGTGTTAGCAGGAGGCAGCATTTCACTAACATGGTTGAACAGTACGTGTGCACACCCCTTCACGTACTGACTGATGGTTCGGCCCCATTCAACTTCTGGGTCTCCAAATTGTCCAAGTGGCCAGAGCTAGTCTTTTATGCCCTGGAGGTGCTGGCTTGCCCGGCCGCCAGCGTTTTGTCTGAACGTGTATTCAGCATGGCCGGGGGCGTCATTACTGACAAACGCAGCTGCTTATCCACAGCCAACGTGGACAAGCTGACGTTCATAAAAATGAACCAGGCATGGATCCCACAGAACCTGTCCATCCCTTGTGCAGAATAGACATTTATAACTGCCTCCCCCTCAACCATATATTGTGCCCAAAAGTTCGGATTCCCATTGACTTCAATGGGGTTCGAGTTCGGCATGAAGTTCGGGTCGAGTTCGGATCCCGAACCCGAACATTTTCGGGAAGTTCGGCCGAACTTCTTGAACCCAAACATCCAGGTGCTCGCTCAACTCTAATAACAGGCCCTTCTAAGGGAAGGGGCAGTAGCCAAAATATTTCTGGAGCTGGCAGGAGTAGCAGCAGAAGAAGGAGGGGGCAGTAGCAGCAGTCGCAGTGACAGGCCAGAGCTACCAGTGTCATTTAGCAGTCGTGTTTTGACTGGCAACCCAGCTGTCCTTGAATGGTTGATTTGGTCTTCTACTTCGTCGCAAGTGACATCAGACACCTCCAGCCACGAACCGTGGATTCCTCGGACACCATGCTTAGTTGGCATGGCCCGGGAACAAGCTCTGTGCCCCCACCTGTCCTGAACCTGCCTCTATCATTTTCTGTTCCTTCAGCTCGAGAAGTATTGTATGCCACTGGCTCAGCTCCACTTTTCATTGAGGACGACCTTCTAGAGGACAGTCAGGAGCTACTGCCCAGCCAAGATCTGAAGGAGAGATCCACTGGTTTCTCCAGTAGGTGGGAAAGTAGCGACAATGAAATTCATGTGGGAGCTGGTGTTGTGAGCAGTCAGGCACTTGACCCTGAGACTGGCGGGGATGACATCAGTGATGTGCAGACAGTAGATGATGATGATGTAGCCGATCGCACATGGGAGCTGGGAGAAGAGGGGGCTTCATCTTCATCAGGAGAATAGGGTAGCAGCTTGTGCGTGAGGCAGCGGGGTGGTAGCGTGGTCGTGAGTCAGCAGGGTGGCAGCAGTGTGAGGTTTGGAGCCATGCGTTCCTGGGGTTGACCGTCTGCTATACAGGAGCCTACCTGTCCGGAAAGAACTAGCTGTGCACAGGTTCGCGGATGCAGCAGCAGTCAGTCACCACAGAGTGGTGGGGGGAAAATGCCATATTCAACTGTGTGGGAATTTTTCATCAAGCCCCCAGAGGACATCAGTGTGGCCATTTGTAGAATCTGAGGGCAGAAGGTGAAGCGTGGCCAGGGTGCCAAAGTTGGCACAAAAGCCCTGTGTCAACACATGCAGAATCACCATAAAGTGGCCTGGGAAAACCACGGAGCTAATATAGTGGTTGTAACGGATCAACAGGTGTGGACCCGCTGTGCCACTTACCAGTTTGAGTTTGGGCCAACCTTGGGAGCGGAGTCTAAGTGTCCCCCTGGTTTTCACCCTTTCTCCCGCTCCAGGATGCGGAAGCTGGACACAGCTGCAGGGGAGACACCAGGTCGCTACAGCAAGAGTAGTCCCGGTTAAGTGGCAGCTGGCCGGGCAGGCCAGAAAGCCCCGATGCTAGCACCATGGAACAGGCAATATAGCAGACAGCCGCAGGATAATGCTGAGCTGAACAAGCGGTATAGCAGAACTAGTGCTGTGAGAACAGCAGAGCTGAGTTAGTCCAGGTGGAGCTGGTGTAATGATCTGCACAGCAGACAGAGGCGTGGTCGACAGTCCGGGTCTTTAACTTGAGATCATCGAGGTACAAGAGGATCAAGCAGAGACGAGGTCAGGATACAGGCAGAGGTCATAAGCAGGATATTGAATGCAGGAACAACATGAGCCTTAGCTGTAGGAAGTACAATATTGCTCAGGCATTGCAGGAAGGGGGAAGCACCCTTATAAAGGTGGTGCCTGGCCAGGATTGGAGAGAGGGCCGAATCAGGGGCGTGCATTAACCCTTAAGGTACTAGGACGCCTGCGGCTCCTACAAGATACAACAGAAGCTGTTGTAGCCTGCGACAGCGCAGGAAAGCGAGTCCGGAGCCTGCAGCAAAGAGAAGGAGCCCCGCGTGCAGCTCGACTGAGGTACGTAGTCGGACGCACTGCACGCTGGCGGCTGCCAACTGCTATTGTTACAGTATCCCCCCTCTCACGCCCCTTCTTTTTGGCCTTGATGAGCTGAAAAAATCTTCTGAGAAGATTCGGAGCATGTACATTCTCCTCCGGCTCCCAGGAACGTTCCTCAGGATCATAATTCCTCCAGTCTACAAGGAAGTACCTCTTACCACCAACAACCTTGGAATCGAGGATGTTCTGTACTTCAAATTCAGGCTCACCGTCAGTAGGCACGGAAGTAGCGGTGGAGGGAGGCCTGGAAAAGGAGTTGAGGACCAACGGTTTCAGAAGAGATACATGAAAAGAATTTGGAATCCGGAGAGAAGGAGGCAACCGAAGTTTATAAGAAACACGGTTGATACGCTCAAGGACCTCAAACGGGCCCAGAAACCGTGGAGCAAATTTGTAACAGGGTACCTTCATGCGGATGTTCCGGGAGGAAGGCCAGACTTTGTCGCCAGGAGAGAACTGAGGAGGAGGTTTACGTCTGGTATCCGCATTTTTCTTCATACGAGTAACAGCCTGAGAGATGGAATCCTTAGTCTGTCTCCAGATGCTGAGGAAGTCTCTGAACAAAGAATTAGCAGCCGGTACCTCGGAAGAAGCGGACAGGGGTAAAGGAGCACGAGGGTGTAGTCCATACACTATGTGGAAGGGAGAAGAGCCCGTGGATTCTCCGTAATGGCTGTTTCCGCCCAAGGCAGGAGCTGCACCCAATCATCATGCTGAGCAGAGACAAAGTGACATAGGTAGTTCTCCAAAGTCTGATTAACTCGTTCAACTTGCCCATTAGACTGAGGGTGGTATCCAGAAGAGAAGTCCAACTTCACCTCAAGTAGCCCACAGAGCGCTCTCCAGAATTTGGAAGTTAATTGTACCCCTCGATCAGACACAATGTGCAGAGGTAGGCCATGAAGGCGGAAGATGTGTTCGAAGAACAGACAGGCTAGGCGCTTAGCAGAGGGCAATCCAGGAAGCGGCATTAAATGTGCCATCTTGGAGAATCTGTCTACCACTACCCAGATTACAGAACAGCCAGCAGAGGACGGGAGGTCTGTGATAAAGTCCATAGCAACATGCTGCCAGGGAACTTCCGGAATGGGTAACGGTAGTAGAAACCTCACTGGTTTGGTTCGGGGAACCTTGTTGCGGGCACAGGAGGTACAGGCAGACACAAATTCCCGGACATCTTTGGGTAGCGTCGGCCACCAGTAGTGACGGGACAGCAACTCAAGGGTCTTACGTACCCCAGGGTGACCAGTGTACTTGGAGCAATGTCCCCAGAAGAGAATCCTCCTCCTCTTGGCTTGCGGAACAAAAATCTTCCCCGGAGGAATATCTTTTACTCGAACTGGCGCCACTGAAACCAGGCAGGACGGATCGATGATATGTTGAGGTTCCTCAATCTGATCTGCTGGGTCAAAGGAACGGGAAAGCGCATCAGCCCTCACATTTTTGTCTGCCGGTCGAAAATGCAGAAGGAAATTGAATCGGGCAAAGAAGAGTGCCCATCGAGCCTGACATGGATTAAGACCCTGTGAAGACTGCAGATAAGTCAGATTCTTGTGGTCAGTGTATATAACCACTGGATGCAAAGCCCCCTCCAGAAGGTATCTCCATTCTTCCAAGGCCATCTTGATAAAAAGCAGTTCTCTATCACCGATGGAGTAGTTTCTTTCTGCAGAAGAGAAGAGCTTGGAGAAGAAACCACACGAGACAAATTATCCTTTTGGAGGTCTTCTGTAGCAGGACTGCACCTGCACCAGTAGAAGAAGCATCCACTTCTAGGAAGAACTGTTTGGAAGTGTCAGGATGATGGAGGACAGGAGAAGCAGCAAAGCAATCTTTGAGTTGTCGGAATGCAGACTCAGCTTCAGGGGTCCATTTCTTTGCATCCGCCCCTTTCTTAGTCAGCGCAGAAATAGGGGCTGTGAGAGAAGAAAAGTTTGGAATGAACTGCCTATAGAAGTTGGCAAATCCCAGAAATCTTTGAATGGCATGGAGTTCTTGAGGACGGGGCCAATTCTGGATGGCAGAGACCTTGTCGGGGTCCATTTGCTGACCAGTGGAGGAAACAATGTACCCCAGAAAGGGTAAGGAAGACTGCTCAAAGACACACTTTTCGAGCTTGGCAAACAGACCATTCTCCCTTAGGCGCTGCAGAACCAGGCGCACTTGTCTCCGGTGAGTGGACAAGTCGGTTGAATAAATGAGAATATCGCCAAGATACACTACTACACACTTGTATAACAGGTCCCGGAAGATGTCATTTACAAATTCTTGGAAGACTGCAGGAGCGTTGCAAAGGCTGAATGGCATAAACCAAATACTCATAGTGGCCATCACGGGTATTGAATGCCGTCTTCCACTCGTCGCCTTCACGGATTCGGATCAGGTTATATGCACCATGTAGATCCAATTTAGAAAATATCTGTGCGCCTCGGATACGGTCAAACAATTCAGACATCAGGGGCAGAGGATACTTGTTCTTGACTGTAATCTTGTTCAGTCCACAATAATCTATGCATGGACGGAGTGACCCGTCTTTCTTGGACACAAAGAAGAAACCAGCTCCAGCCGGCGAGTTAGACTTCAGGATAAACCCCCTCTCCAGGTTCTCCTTAATATACTCGGCCATAGCCTGTGTCTCAGGCAGGGATAAAGGATAAACCCTTCCATGAGGAGGAGAAGTCCCAGGAAGAAGATCGATCGGGCAGTCATAAGTCCGATGAGGTGGTAAAGTCTCTGCCTTCTTCTTACAGAAAACATCTCCAAAGGATGCAAATTGCGGAGGCAGACCAGGCAGGTTTACAGGAACCGGACGAGGAGACATTGGGTGGACCATCGACAGGCAGGAGGTTTGGCACTGAGGCCCCCAGCGGAGAATATCCCCCTTTCGCCAGTCTAAGACGGGAGAATGTTGCTGTAGCCAGGGCAATCCCAGAATCACTGGGTCTGTGGAATCTGGCAGGACATAGAAGGATATTCCTTCAGAATGTAGCACCCTGACTTGGAGTTTCACAGGAGCAGTGATGAACTGAATAGGTTTGGGTAAGGTTTGTCCATTAACAATCGTTCGCCAGACGGGTAGTGGAATGCTGGCACTGGGTCACCAGGGCTTGATTGACAAAATTCCCGGCAGCGCCAGAATCTAGGAAAGCAGGTACCGATATACTGGTTTTCCCAGCAGACACCATTACAGGGATAAGAAGTTTGGAAAAATTTTCTTTTTCACCTAGGGTCACTTCTCCCAATGAGCCTAGTCGCTGAAGTTTTCCACCTTCTGGGGGCAGGTACGAACAACATGTTCCTTTCCACCACAGTAGAGGCACAAGTTCTCTGCTCGCCGTCGCTGGCGCTCCTGATCAGAGAGCTTCAGGCGATCCACCTGCATAGGCTCTTCAGACGGAATCGCAGCAGGAGTCTGAACAGTCCTCTGGAAGACAGGTGCGAATTTAGACGTCCGCTTCATCCTTGCGGCTTGAGAAAAACGTCCACGAAACCGCACGTCTATGCGTGTGGCCAATGTGATCAAAGCGTCCAGAGAGCCAGGGAGGTCCCTTCCCGCTAGTTCGTCTTTGATGCGGTCACACAGACCCTCCCAGAATACGGATCGTTGAGCTTCATCATTCCAGGACAGTTCTGCGGCCAGTGTACGGAACTGGATTGCGTATTGGCCCACTGTCCTAATGCCTTGACACAGACGAAGAAGAGCAGAGGCTGCAGACGAGGCACGGCCAGGTTCCTCAAATACTGTATGGAAAACAGTTAAGGTCTGTAGGCTTGCAGTCTCGGGTCCGCTTCGCTCCCATATAGGATTAGCCCAAGCAAGAGCTTCTCCAGAGAGCAGAGATACATTGAAAGCTACCTTTGCTCGGTCAGACTGGAACTTGTCTCCATGTAGCTCAAAGTGGATCAAACATTGATTCAGGAACCCTCTGCAGGCCTTTGACTCACCGCTGAAACGTGGAGGCAAGGGAAGTTGGACAGCAGACGTGTCTTGGTATGCAGACGATGCAACGGAATTAGTAGGAGTTTCTGGGACCTGTAGTGCCGCAGGATCAGTAGTGGGTAGAGAGTCCAGACGTGCAGAAATTGTGTTCAGACACTGCAGCAGGACATCTTGGCATTCACTCTGGCATTGCAGCTCTCGGTATAAATCTTGTACCACAGGCTTGGGCTTGCCAGCGGGGTCCATGGCCTGAGCAAACTGTAACGGATCAACGGGTGTGGACCCGCTGTGCCACTTACCAGTTTGAGTTTGGGCCAAACTTGGGAGCGGAGTCTAAGTGTCCCCCTGGTTTCCACCCTTTATCCCGCTCCAGGATGCGGAAGCTGGACTCAGCTGCAGGGGAGACACCAGGTCGCTACCGCAAGAGTAGTCCCGGTTAAGTGGCAGCTGGCCGGGCAGGTCAGAAAGCCCCGATGCTAGCACCATGGAACAGGCAATATAGCAGACAGCCGCAGGATAATGCTGAGCTGAACAAGCGGTATAGCAGAGCTAGTGCTGTGAGAACAGCAGAGCTGAGTTAGTCCAGGTGGAGCTGGTGTAACGATCTGCACAGCAGACAGAGGCGTGGTCGACAGTCCGGGTCTTTAACTTGAGAGCAGCGAGGTACAAGAGGATCAAGCAGAGACTAGGTCAGGATACAGGCAGAGGTCATAAGCAGGATATCGAATGCAGGAACAACAGGAGCCTTAGCTGTAGGAAGTACAATATTGCTCAGGCATTGCAGGAAGGGGGAAGCACCCTTATAAAGGTGGTGCCTGGCCAGGATTGGAGAGAGGGCCGAATCAGGGGCGTGCATTAACCCTTAAGGTACCAAGACGCCTGCGGCTCCTACAAGATACAACAGAAGCTGTTGTAGCCTGCGACAGGCTGTCACAGGAAAGCGGGTCCGGAGCCTGCAGCGAAGAGGAGGAGCCCCGCGTGCAGCTCGACTGAGGTACGTAACATAGAAACATAGAATGTGTCGGCAGATAAGAACCATTTGGCCCATCTAGTCTGCCCAATATACTGAATACTATGAATAGCCCCAGGCCCTATCTTATATGAAGGATGGCCTTATGCCTATCCCATGCATGCTTAAACTCCTTCACTGTATTTGCAGCTACCACTTCTGCAGGAAGGCTATTCCATGCGTCCACTACTCTCTCAGTAAAGTAATTCTTCCTGATGTTACTTTTAAACCTTTGCCCCTCTAATTTAAAACTATGTCCTCTTGTAGCAGTTTTTCTTCTTTTAAACATTCTCTCCTCTTTTCCCGTGATGCTTCCCTTTATGTATTTAAAAGTTTCTATCATATCCCCTCTGTCTCTTCTTACTTCCAAGCTATACATGTTAAGGTCCTTTAACCTTTCCTGGTAAGTTTTTTGTCCTGCAATCCATGTACTAGTTTAGTAGCTCTTCTCTGAACTCTCTCCAAAGTTTCAATATCCTTCTGAAGATATGGTCTCCAGTACTGCACACAATACTCCAAATGAGGTCTCACTAGTGCTCTGTAGAGCGGCATGAGCACCTCCCTCTTTCTACTGTTAATGCCTCTCCCTATACACCCAAGCATTCTGCTGGCATTACCTGCTGCTCTATGACATTGTCTGCCCACCTTTAGGTCGTCGGATATAATGACCCCTAAATCCCTTTCCTCAGATACTGAGGTTAATACTGTATCACTGATTTTATATTCTGCTCTTGGGTTTTTACGCCCCAGGTGCATTATCTTGCACTTATCAATATTAAATTTTAGTTGCCAGATTTTTGACCATTCCTCTAGTTTTCCCAAATCCTTTTCCATTTGGTGTATCCCTCCAGGAACATCAACCCTGTTACAAATCTTTGTGTCATCAGCAAAAAGACACACCTTACCATTGAGGCCTTCTGCAATTTCGCTGATAAAGATATTAAACAATATGGGTCCCAGAACAGATCCCTGAGGTACCCCACTGGTAACAATACCATGGTCTGAATATACTCCATTGACTACAACCCTCTGTTTTCTGTCCTTCAGCCACTGCCTAATCCATTCAACAATATGTGAGCCCAAGCTCAAAGACTGAAGTTTATTGATAAGCCTTCTATGTGGGACAGTATCAAAAGCCTTACTAAAGTCCAGATAGGCGATGTCTACTGCACCTCCGCCATCTATTATTTTAGTCACCCAATCAAAGAAGTCAATAAGATTAGTTTGACATGATCTCCCTGAAGTAAACCCATGCTGTTTTTTATCAATCAACCCATGGGTTTTTAGATGTTCCACAATCCTCTCCTTGAGTATGGTTTCCATTAATTTCCCCACTATTGAAGTCAGGCTTACCGGCCTATAGTTGCCCGATTCCTCTCTACCACCTTTCTTGTGAATTGGCACAACGTTTGCTAATTTCCAATCTTCTGGGATGACACCTGTTACCAGTGATTGGTTAAATAAATCTGTTAATGGTTCTGCTAGTACACCTCTAAGCTCTTTTAATAGCTTTGGGTGTATCCCATCAGGCCCCTGTGATTTATTTGTATTAATTTTAGACAGCCGACTTAGAACCTCTTCGTTTTGGGTGTTTTTATACTTACTAAATGCCATCTTTTTGTTTTTAATAATTTTGGCCACTTCTGCTGAATACCACAGTGGTCTCTTCCTTTTTTTGCTTTTACTGACGAGCCTAATATACTTTTCTGTTGCCTTCAATAGTGCCACTTTTAAGTAGTTCCATTTCTCTTGGACTCCATTGAAATTGTTCCAGTCTGATAGGGACTCGTATACCACTGATCTCATTTTAGAAAAGTCTGTTTTCCGAAAATCTAAAACTTTTGTTTTTGTGTGGAGTGACTCAGTCACTGTACTTATAGTAAACCACACTGACTGGTGATCACTGGATCCTAAGCTTTCCCCTACAGTAATATCAGATTCCAAATTGCCATTTGTGAATACCAAATCTAAAATGGCCTCCTTCCGGGTTGGCTCCTCAACTACTTGCTGTAGAGATAATCCCAGTAGGGAATTTAGAATGTCTGTACTCCTGGCAGAACTAGCTATTTTGGTTTTCCAGTTTATATCAGGAAGATTAAAGTCTCCCACTATGACAACTTCCCCTTTCAATGTCATTTTAGCCATTTCCTCAACTAGTAGATCATCCAATTCTTTGACTTGGCTTGGTGGTCTGTATATGACACCTACACGAGTTACATTATGATTACCAAGCTGCAACGTAACCCAAACTGACTCTAAATTGGTTTCGCTGACTTGTATTAGATTAGATTTTATGCTATCTTTAACATATAGGGCCACTCCACTCCCTTTCTTGCCTTCTCTGTCTTTCCTATATAGAGAGAACCCAGGTATTGTTATATCCCAGTCATTACTCTCATTGAACCATGTCTCAGTAACAGCCACTAAATCTATATTCTCAGATGCCATTACAGACTCAAGTTTGTTGATCTTATTCCCTAAACTGCGAGCATTTGTAGACAAGACTCTCAGCTTGTCGTTTCTTATCTTATCAGCTCCTGGCACCTTCTGGCATTCTTTTTTCGGGGGGCAGCCGAACTGATGGATTGTCTCTTTTGTGCCCCCCTTTCCTAGTTTAAATGTTCCTTTGCAAAAACTTTGAACTGTTCACTGAGGACATTCGTTCCCTTGGGAGAAAGATGCAAACCATCTTTCTTGTACAGTTCTTTTCCATTCCAGCTAGAGCCAACATGAGCCACAAAGCCAAATCCCTGGTTCAAACACCATTCACCGAGCCATACATTAAATTCCTTAACCCCTTAGTGACCACCCATACGTGTTTTTACGGCGGTCACTAAGGGGCCTTGGGCTGGAGCGCCGCCTTTTTACGGCGGCAATTCAACCCAAGTTAGCGCTAAAATCAAGCGCTGTAGCTCCGTGCCCGCAGCTACCAGAGGTAGCTGAGGGCTCGGGGCAGTGATCAGAGACTGTGACAACCGGTCTCTGATCACGTGATCGCCGTGATACACTTTATCACGGCGATCACAGAAAATGCCGGCATCGGAGCTTCCCGCACTAAACTTTCTCCCTCCTCTCATGTAAGAGAGGAGGGAGAAAGTCTCCGATGCAGCGATCGGGTCCCCCAGCACTCCTGGCTCTAAGCTGGGTCCCGATCCTCACCCCCCCCCCCTTACCCTCAAGAAAGATGGCGGCGGCGGCCGGCGCATGCGCAGATTGAAAGCCGGCCGCCGCTGCTCACAGAAAGGTCCTCTCCTCAGGAGAGAGAGAGAAGCTCAAGTTATTCCCGATCGGGTCCCCAGCACTCGATCGGGGCAATATGGCCCCAGATATGTTCAAATAAAGTTATTAGGGCACCCCCCATACAAATAAAAAAAAAATAATCAAAATGGCGCAGACATGCGCACTGGTTACTGTGCTGAAGATCTGCCTTCAGCACAGTAACCATCAGGGACCAATAATAATGGTCCCTGATCATGTGGTCTCCATGATAACCCTATCATGGAGATCAAATCCATTATATTTACAAAACAGAGCCAGGACAGGGGCTGTGCTTCTCTCTCCCCTCAGCGCAGTTGTTCTGTGAGGAGAGAGAGATCAGACTTCTGTCCTGGCTCTGTGATTACATACTGTGAAAAAAAGAAAAAAAAATCAAATTATAAACTGTCCGTCAGTAGCTGACGGTCAGTGGGTGTCCGTGAACAGGTGTCCGTCATTAGACACCTAGATTAGAGACGCTGTGTACGTCTGTTACTTGCGGTCAGTGGGTGTCAGTCAGTCAGTGGGTGTCAGTCCGTCAGTGGGTGTCAGTCCGTCGGCGGGTGTCAGTCAGTCGGCGGGTGTCAGTCAGTCGGCGGGTGTCAGTCAGTCGGCGGGTGTCAGTCAGTCGGCGGGTGTCAGTCCGTCAGCGGGTGTCAGTCCGTCAGTGGGTGTCAGTCATCTGCCGTCCATTACCATTTCTTTCTGAGCTTTACATAAAAAAAAAAATGGCTCAGAGATTGTTAAGTGCGGAGCAGGCCTACGAATTTCTCTGCTCTGACCACTCAGAATCTGACACCGCTTCAGAGGCGGAAATATTTTCAGATAGCGGGGACTCTGATTCCATCCCCAGACCCCATAGCCCTATGGTGGTAGAAGTCACCACCTCCTCTCATTCTCCACCCAGCGGTCCTGTCCCTTCTGCTACGTGGGTTCCTGCCACTTCATTTACCCCCCAAGTACCCCAATTTTTATCCACTCCCCAAATTAATGTGGACGTCACCAATTTTGTCCCTTATGATTTTTTTCATTTATTTGTGGATGATAACGTCCTTGAGTTAATTGTGCAGCAAACTAATTTGTACGCTACACAGTTTGCTGCACAAAATCCCACGTCTATTTATGTAAGACGGTGGACCCCCACAAGTGTCCCTGAAATAAAAATTTTTTTGGGGCTTAGCCTGGACATGGGCATCGTAAAAAAACCCTCAGTCCGATCCTATTGGGCTGCGAGTACTGTCCACTCAACCCCTGTGTTTGCAGCAGTTATGTCCCGTAACCGCTATGAAGTCCTAATGCGGTTCATGCATTTTTCTGATAATTCCCAAGTCCCCCCCAGAACTGACCCAGCCTTCGACCGCCTAAATAAATTGAGACCCCTTATTTCCCTCCTTACAGATTTATTCTTGAAATTATATACACCTGAAAAAAATGTATCCGTTGATGAGTCCCTTTTTAGTTTTAAAGGCCGCCTTTCCTTCCGTCAGTATATTCCCTCCAAGCGTGCCAGATATGGGGTAAAATTATATAAGGTTACACCTGTGGTCTGTCTATTTATGAGGGCAGAGACTCCCAACTTAACCCCCCAGGCTGCCCCGAAAATATTGGAACATCAGGCAAAATTGTGTGGGATCTATTGGTGCCATTCCTGCACAAAGGGTACCACGTGTACACCGATAATTTTTATACCAGCATACCCCTTTATAGATCCCTCCATGCTGCAAACACAGGGGCTTGTGGGACAGTCCGCAAAAATAGAGTTGGATACCCACAACCGCTGGTCTCCAAACGTTTGGAGAAAGGAACATCCTTCGCCCTCGCAAGTGACCAGCTGCTTGCCGTAAAGTGGAAGGACAGGAAGGATGTCCACATGCTGACCACCTTGCATGCAGACACCACAGTGGCAGTTAGGGAGAGGGGGGCTACGGCGGACAAGCACAAACCAGTCTGTGTAACAGACTACAATAAATTTATGGGAGGTGTAGACCTCTCAGACCAGGCGCTTCAACCCTACCTGGTGAAGCGTAAAACAGGGCCTGGTAGTAAAAGGTAGCAATCTACCTCATCCAGATTGCTACCTACAATAGTTTTATTTTATTTAAAAAGTCCCAGGGAAACCTCAACTTCCTCGAGTACCAGGAGAAGGTGGTTGAGAGTCTCCTGTTTGAGTCCCCGCACCTGGGCAAGCCTTCGAATCGGAGGACGTTCGAAGACTTTCAGAACGCCATTTCCCTCACCCCGTCCCTGCCACTACCAGCAAAACTTACCCACAGAAAAGATGCCGGGTGTGCAGCAAACATGGAAGGAGGAGGGACACCCGAATTTACTGCCCCAGTTGCCCATCACAACCAGGCCTCTGTAATTACCCCTGTTTTGAAACATACCATACGGTTGCAAATTATTAATTTTATTTCATGCCAAAAAGAACGGGGGAGGCCAGGAATTCAATTTATTTTCATTTTCTGTTTAGTTTTTGGGTTTTCCAGGGAGGGAGGGATCCCTTTGGGATGGGTCGTGGAGCTAATTTTTTTCAGACATTTGATCTAATTTTACCTTTTCTGATTTGTTTCCGTAATTTTCCTAATTTCATTTTTTTATGACTATGTCCTGCCACACAAAGCTGTTAATTCCATTCACATTACTGTATCGTGATATTGGCATGATACTTTTTTATTTGGAGGATCTCTAATCATTGAGTTATTCCTTACCAGTACACTAAGGGCTTTATCAAGAATTTTTTTGTGGACACCCCACTATCCTTGAATGCCAGCTTGTCATTACAGCCCTATCCGTGTTCTTGTATCTTGTGAACAAACTGGAATTTGCAACATAGCTGGATACATGTTGCTCTTTTTCTTGGACTTGTTGCCTTTCACTACAGTTCATTTTTTTTCCCTCTTTTGTTTGGCGAGACATAGTCATATGTACACGCAAATAATCTGCCTCCCTTATAAGTGCACAGCTTCACTTCTCATCTGTAAGGGATCTAGTTTTAAAAATGGGGTCATTTATAAGGGTTTTCTATCATTTTGCAGCTCAATGCCATTACAAGTGTGCAATGGGGCCTGAACCATTTTCAGTTTATTATCTAAAAGACCCTAGGTGCTCCTTTATGTTTGGGCCCTGCCGTTTGTCGAGACATAAGATTAGGGCCACAATGGGGGTATTTCTGAAGACAGGAGAACTGGGGTGATACATTTTGGGGTGTAAATCTCCATTTTCATGTGCTCTGTAGAAAAAAATCTGTCTTTAAATTGACACTTTTGTGTAAAAAATGAAAAATATTTTTTTTCCACCTGCTTTGCATTAATTTCTACAAAAAACTAGGGGGTCTAAATGCTCACCACACCCCTAGATGAATACCTTAGGGGGTCTAGTTTTCAAAATGGGGTCCATTATGTTTTTTTTTTATTGTTTTGGCAGCTCAATTCCATTACAAGTGTGCAATGGGGTCTGAACCATTTTCAAGCAAATTTTGTATTCTGAAAACCACTGGGTGCTCCTTTATGTTTGGGCCCTGCCGTTTGTCGAGACATAAGATTAGGGCCACAATGGGGGTATTTCTGAAGACAGGAGAACTGGGGTGATACATTTTGGGGTGTACATCTCCATTTTCATGTGCTCTGTAGAAAAAAATCTGTCTTTAAATTGACACTTTTGTGTAAAAAATGAAAAATATTTTTTTTCCGCCTGCTTTGCATTAATTTCTACAAAAAACTAGGGGGTCTAAATGCTCACCACACCCCTAGATGAATACCTTAGGGGGTCTAGTTTTCAAAATGGGGTCCATTATGTTTTTTTTTTATTGTTTTGGCAGCTCAATTCCATTACAAGTGTGCAATGGGGTCTGAACCATTTTCAAGCAAATTTTGTATTCTGAAAACCACTGGGTGCTCCTTTATGTTTGGGCCCTGCCGTTTGTCGAGACATAAGATTAGGGCCACAATGGGGGTATTTCTGAAGACAGGAGAACTGGGGTGATACATTTTGGGGTGTACATCTCCATTTTCATGTGCTCTGTAGAAAAAAATCTGTCTTTAAATTGACACTTTTGTGTAAAAAATGAAAAATATTTTTTTTCCGCCTGCTTTGCATTAATTTCTACAAAAACTAGGGGTCTAAATGCTCACCACACCCCTAGATGAATACCTTAGGGGTCTAGTTTTCAAAATGGGGTCCATTATGGTTTTTTTATTGTTTTGGCAGCTCAATTCCATTACAAGTGTGCAATGGGGTCTGAACCATTTTCAAGCAAATTTTGTATTCTGAAAACCACTGGGTGCTCCTTTATGTTTGGGCCCTGCCGTTTGTCGAGACATAAGATTAGGGCCACAATGGGGGTATTTCTGAAGACAGGAGAACTGGGGTGATACATTTTGGGGTGTACATCTCCATTTTCATGTGCTCTGTAGAAAAAAATCTGTCTTTAAATTGACACTTTTGTATAAAAATGAAAAATATTTTTTTCCGCCTGCTTTGCATTAATTTCTACAAAAACTAGGGGTCTAAATGCTCACCACACCCCTAGATGAATACCTTAGGGGTCTAGTTTTCAAAATGGGGTCCATTATGGTTTTTTTATTGTTTTGGCAGCTCAATTCCATTACAAGTGTGCAATGGGGTCTGAACCATTTTCAAGCAAATTTTGTATTCTGAAAACCACTGGGTGCTCCTTTATGTTTGGGCCCTGCCGTTTGTCGAGACATAAGATTAGGGCCACAATGGGGGTATTTCTGAAGACAGGAGAACTGGGGTGATACATTTTGGGGTGTACATCTCCATTTTCATGTGCTCTGTAGAAAAAAAATCTGTCTTTAAATTGACACTTTTGTGTAAAAATGAAAAATATTTTTTCCGCCTGCTTTGCATTAATTTCTACAAAAAACTAGGGGGTCTAAATGCTCACCACACCCCTAGATGAATACCTTAGGGGGTCTAGTTTTCAAAATGGGGTCCATTATGGGGGTTTTTTATTGTTTTGGCAGCTCAATTCCATTACAAGTGTGCAATGGGGTCTGAACCATTTTCAAGCAAATTTTGTATTCTGAAAACCACTGGGTGCTCCTTTATGTTTGGGCCCTGCCGTTTGTCGAGACATAAGATTAGGGCCACAATGGGGGTATTTCTGAAGACAGGAGAACTGGGTGATACATTTTGGGGTGTACATCTCCATTTTCATGTGCTCTGTAGAAAAAAATCTGTCTTTAAATTAATACTTTTGTGTAAAAAAATGAAAATTTAATATTTTTTCACCTTCTTAGCATTAATTTCTTAAAAAAACTAGTGGGTCAAAAAACTCATTACACCCATAGATAAATACGTTAGGGGCCTAGTTTTTAAAATCGGTTCACTTTTGGGGGGGTTCTATTATTCTGACACTTATAAGCCTCTGCAAACTTGGCTTGTTGCAGGAAAAAATATGTACTTCAAAAAATGTTAAATTTATGTTAAAATGTTAAGTCTCCTAAATAAAATAAAAAAAAGTAAAAAATGTTTGTAAGTGCAGCCAAAATAAAGTAAAGATGTGGAAATATATTTCTGATAAAAAATATTGAATAGTATTTAAGTATGTATGTGAAATATTGCAGTTGAAAATAGGAAAATGTGCCAATTTTTACAAATTTTCACATATTTTCACTTTTTTTTATAAAAATATACATATTTTATTGGTAGAATTTTACCACCTAAGTAAAGTACCATATGTGACGAGAAAACACTGTCAGAATTACTTTGATGTGCAAAAACTGTACAAAGTTATTCTCTGCTAAAGTGACACATGTCAGATTTCCAAAATTTGGCTTGGTCATTAAGGCCCAAACAGGCTTGGTCACTAAGGGGTTAATACGCAAATGCTTGTCATGCTGACGGTTATGCACAGGCAGAACTGCAGAGAATGAGACAGTTGATGCAATCTCCCGTATATCATTACCAAGTGTGTGAAAAGCTTCCTTCACCTTTGAAACTTCATTGCAAGCCAGATCATTTGTCCCAAGATGGACAATAACATCCACCTTCTTTTCCATTTTTGCTTGCTTAATAATGTTAAGGATACGTCGTCTGTCCCTACTAGCAGTAGCACCAGGGAGACATCTCACAGAACCCTCTTCTTCAAACTTCACACCTCTTATGATAGAATCGCCCACCAATAGTTGCTTACTATTAGTACTCACTCTATCCTTTTTGTCTTTGTCAGTAGTTTTGCATACCTTAGGCATAGGAGATGATTGTTCCTCACCCACTGTGCCTGGGCCATCCTCCATGTTGCTCTTGCATTCTGAAAGTGCTGCAAATGAATTACAGAGAGCCACCGACAGTGGGACATGTCTTCTATCAACAGCTCTAAGTCTACCAGAACCTACAGTAACCCATCTTCCATTTCTGGGGGGCCTTTGTGGCAGTGGCATTGCAACATGCCAATCCTGAGTTTGTCTAACAGTTACTTTACAAATCTCAGATTTCAAAAATGCAATTTCCTGCTGCATTATGGAGAACTGTCTGCAGATCAGACAGCATCCAAACCTGCGAAGAGTGAAACATGAAATGAAAGCACAACAATTCCTGCACTGAATCAGGTCTGCCATTTAAATGCAGGAAAATATGTTAAACAAAACTTATTAGATTGTACTCACCTCCAGATTACCTCCTGAGTATCTCTAGTGCACTTAGAAATGCTGCACTTTGAGAATGATGCAAGCTACAATTAGGCAAGCTAATATTATGTGGCTATATATACACACACTCCTACAAAAGCCCCTCCTACAACAACACAATTAACACCTTAATGGCCCTATGCTCATTAGCAATCAGACAATAGCAACACCAGTCTAACAAATTCCTTACCTGTTCTGAGCACACCAAAACACAGCTGAAGTTCTGCTACAGTGGAAAGTTCAGCTGAAGTTCTGCTACAGTGGAAAGTTCTAGGTTAGTCTAGATAGTCGGATGCACTGCACGCTGGCGGCTGCCAACTGCCATTGTTACAGTGGTACAGCCTGATGTATTAACCGCTGCATAACCAAGTGGCTCGCACCCTTTTCCAGCAGTCAAGGCTGCACCACCTCAGTAGAAGGAAGCTGTGTTTCCTTTGGGTCATCTACTAGTCCCAATGATCCTCCTCCTCCTACTTCTCATCACTCGTTTCATCAGCAATCTATCAGCGAGGCAATTGCAAAAAGACAACGCGTGCAGTCATCCAATAGTGCAGAAGCTGAACAAGCTCCTAGCCAAGTTGCTGGTAATGCAGTCTTTCCCTTTCCATGTGATGGAACTTTAAGAGAACTGATGGCTTGTGCCAAGCCAAGGTGGAGAGTCCGAAAAGGCTGTACCAGCCCTGCACATGCATGTTGAATAGAAGGTGGGCCAGTCCTTGAGCCTGTCTGTGTCTGCTAAAGTTCAAGGCAGTGCTGACATGCGGAGCTGTAACTATGGTCAAGGACAATATATCTCCTTTACGGCCCACTGTGTAAATGTGTTTCCTGCCCAGCCACACCAGCAACTTGGCCAGGTGACGGCACTGCCACCTAAACATTCTCAGGTTTTGGGTCCTGCGCCAATGTCCTCCTCTGCTTCCTCATCCTCGACCTTGTCCTCAGCCTCCACTGCAGGCACAGTTCGGAGTGCTACTCCAGCATACCACCTGTGCAGAGCACGGGAGTGCCATTCTGCACCCGGTTTTCCTGGGCGAACGGAGTCACACCGGGAAGGAACTGTCCTAGCCAACTTAAGATCGGAGCCATGTTCACCATTAATGGGAAGAACATTGTGTCAGCTCTGCATCATGAATCGATTACCCATGCACCCTTCATGGCGCATTTCTTTAATCTGGTTGTAAAGAGTTTCCTGAAGTCTTCCACCCAACTTCAAGACAGCCTGCGAATGGCTAGGAAACTGTGCATGCTCTTCAGCCACTCTTACACTGCAAAGCATGCCCTTCTTGAGCTGAAAAGGCAGAACAGCGTTCCCCAACATCAACTGATATGCGACATTTCCACCAGTTGGTACTCCACCCTCCACATGTTGGACTGACTATATGAGCAGAGGAAGACCATCAACGATTTCTTGATGATGCAGGCGGACAGGAGCACTCCCCTGTGTAACTTCGACGTTAACCAGTGGCAGCTCATGCGTGACACCTGCTATTTGCTCAGGACCTTTGAGGAGGCCACTTTTTTTGTCAGTTGCCAGGACTGGGATGAACAATGTCATCCCACTCCTTCACGTCCTGGAGCTAATGCTGCTGAATCTGTCTGGAATACCTATAAGATGTATTCCAGACCGTTGCAATCAATATAAATTTTATTGGTAAATAAATAAATACATAAGTTAAAACCAAGTATAAGTACAAGCAACATCTACTGAAGGAGAACACAGTGGGAATAGTTCATATATGTCCACAAAAGGAAAAGAGAACCAATAAAGTTCAAGTGCAATAATTATCAATAGCAAAATGTGCAGGACAAAAAACAATTACCCATACTGTGTCTCCTCCAGGATGCACCAGCCCCAATGTACGTTCCGGCTGGCTGGACAGGGGACAGGACATGGTGCCACGGCCACCTGAGCTCTGTGGGGGCTGAACTGGAGGAGGAGGAGCACATTCATGCACAAGCAATGTATACAGAAATGTTTTTTTCTGCACAAGTGACAGGAGAGGAGCAGGAACAGGAAGAGAGTAGAGATGAGCGAACACCTGGATGTTCGGGTTCGAGAAGTTTGGCTGAACTTCCCGAAAATGTTCGGGTTCGGGATCCGAACTCGACCCGAACTTTATCCCGAACCCCATTGAAGTCAATGGGGACCCGAACTTTTAGGCACTAAAAAGGCTGCAAAATAGTCCAGGAACGGGCTAGAGGGCTGCCAAAGGCAGCAAAATGTAGGTAAATCCCCTGCAAACAAATGTGGATAGGGAAATGAATTAAAATAAAATAAATAAAATTTAACCAATATCAATTGGAGACAGGTCTCACTGCAAGGAATCATGCGTCATATCACTCAACACTGGAGAAGGCCACTTTCAGTTAATTCGGCCCCAGCACCCAGACAGAGGAGAGAGGTCCCACAGCAAGGAATCATGCGTCATATCACCCACCACTGGAGAAGGCAACTCTGTTATTTCAGCCCAGCACCCAGACAGAGGAGAGAGGTCCCACAGCAAGGAATCATGCGTCATATCAACCACCACCGGGGAAGGCCACTCTCAGTTATTTCGGCCCAGCACCCAGACAGAGGAGAGAGGTCCCACAGCAAGGAATCATGCGTCATATCACCCACCACCGGAGAAGGCCACTTTCAGTTATTTCGGCCCAGCACCCAGACCGAGGATACAGGTCCCACAGCAAGGAATCATGCATCATATCACCCACCACTGGAGAAGGCCACTTTCAGTTATTTCGGCCAGCACCCAGAATGAGGAGAGAGGTCCCTCAGCAAGGAATCATGCGTCATATCACCCACCACTGGAGACGGCCACTTTCAGTTATTTAGGCCCAGCACCCAGACAGAGGAGAGAGGTCCCACAGCAAGGAATCATGCGTCCTATCACCCACCACTGGAGAAGGCAACTCTCAGTTATTTCAGCCCAGCACCCAGACAGAGGAGAGAGGTCCCACAGCAAGGAATCATGCGTCATATCAACCACCACCGGGGAAGGCCACTCTCAGTTATTTCGGCCCAGCACCCAGACCGAGGAGAGAGGTCCCACAGCAAGGAATCATGCGTCATATCAACCACCACTGGAGAAGGCCACTTTCAGTTATTTCGGCCCAGCACCCAGACAGAGGAGAGAGGTCCCACCTAGAGATGAGCGGACACCTGGATGTTCGGGTTCGAGAAGTTCGGCCGAACTTCCCAAAAATGTTCGGGTTCGGGATCCGAACTCGACCCGAACTTTATCCCGAACCCGAACCACATTGAAGTCAATGGGGACCCGAAATTTTAAGCACTAAAAAGGCTGTAAAATAGTCCAGGAACGGGCTAGAGGGCTGCCAAAGGCAGCAAAATGTAGGTAAATCCCCTGCAAACAAATGTGGATAGGGAAATGAATTAAAATAAAATAAATAAAATTTAACCAATATCAATTGGAGACAGGTCTCACAGCAAGGAATCATGCGTCATATCACTCAACACTGGAGAAGGCCACTTTCAGTTAATTCGGCCCCTGCACCCAGTCAGAGGAGAGAGGTCCCACAGCAAGGAATCATGCGTCATATCACCCACCACTGGAGAAGGCCATTTTCAGTTATTTAGGCCCCAGCACCCAGTCAGAGGAGAGAGGTCCCACAGCAAGGAATCATGCGTCATATCAACCACCACCGGAGAAGGCCACTCTCAATTATTTCAGTCCAGCACCCAAACAGAGGAGTGAGGTCCCACAGCAACGAATCATGCGTCATATCAACCACCACCGGAGAAGGCCACTCTCAGTTATTTCGGCCCAGCACCCAGTCAGAGGAGAGAGGTCCCACAGCAAGGAATCATGCGTCATATCACCCACCACTGGAGTGGTCCACTCTCAGTTATTTCGGCCCAGCACCCAGTCAGAGGAGAGAGGTCCCACAGCAAGGGATCATGCGTCATATCAACCACCACCGGAGAAGGCCACTCTCAGTTATTTCAGTCCAGCACCCAGACAGAGGAGAGAGGTCCCACGGCAAGGAATCATGCGTCATATCAACCACCACCGGGGAAGGCCACTCTCAGTTATTTCGGCCCAGCACCCAGACAGAGGAGAGAGGTCCCACAGCAAGGAATCATGCGTCATATCAACCACCACTGGAGAAGGCCATTTTCAGTTATTTAGGCCCCAGCACCCAGTCAGAGGAGAGAGGTCCCACAGCAATTAATCATGCGTCATATCAACCACCACCGGAGAAGGCCACTCTCAGTTATTTCAGCCCAGCACCCAGACAGAGGAGAGAGGTCCCACAGCAAGGAATCCTGCGTCATATCAACCACCACCGGAGAAGGCCATTTTCAGTTATTTAGGCCCCAGCACCCAATTAGAGGAGAGAGGTCCCACAGCAAGGAATCATGCGTCATATCAACCACCACCTTAATCTAATACAAAAAAACTAGAGACCCTATTAAGGGAGGGTTCCATAGCAACAAAAAAACTTTGCTCAATTGAGCTCAATTCACCACTTTTACCATTAATATTTAAATCAGTAAAACTTCACTTTTATTAGTAGTTCTCTAAAAATGTTTGTGAGTTTTGACACACTTGTTAAAACTACTGCTCGAATTTGCACACTGCTATCGCACAAGTTGCTAGTGGTAACGGAGGGTGTGCACTACCCTCCTAACCTTCCCACAAGTTTGCAATCAGTGTATAACTACCTGCCTGACTAATCCTGCAGGGTACTCGGTGCTGTGAACATACACCCTAAAGTAAATAACTGTTTCCTACTCAGTGTTTAGCAACTCGAGCAGAGCTAAAACCAACAGATTCTGTCCCCCAACATGTTTCACCAGATAAACTGGTGTCTTCAGGGAAAGGACAGACTTGAAACACCATGCTGAACACTCCTATTTATAGTTTGTAATCCTATAATTGGCCAATAGTACCATTGGCATTAGACTGACAGTTTAAAGAGCCAGTGAACTGGTCAGGTTTAAATTTATTGGTTGAATCATTGGATGCCTGCCAGATAACGTGCTGCGCAGACCCAAGCTGCGCAAACACTTATTCCACACTCAAGTTGGATGACTGGTTATTGAGTAACTACCAGATAATGTGCTGCGCAGACCCTTGCTGCGCTAACACTTATTCTGTAGTCAGGTAAAAAGCTACTCACTATATATGAATCACCCAGCAGCCCCTGCCAAGTCTGCCACACTGCGACTACACAAGCGCTGATACTACTAGTCCTTACATACTGCCAACATGGACGATCCCCTGTTTACACACATATAATCAGGGGCAAAGCATGTAGAGGATATAAAAAAAAAAAAAAAAATATCCCCGTCCATAGTACTAAATGCACCGGACCTGGTTGCAAAACATTGTAATGTCGGAGTATATCATCCTTAATAGGTACAGGCTTAATTACCAAGGTATCAGACACAAGGGGCAACATAATAACCAAGCGCGTCTAGATACATGCTTTGCCCCTGATTATATGTGTGTAAACAGGGGATCGTCCATGTTGGCAGTATGTAAGGACTAGTAGTATCAGCGCTTGTGTAGTCGCAGTGTGGCAGACTTGGCAGGGGCTGCTGGGTGATTCATATATAGTGAGTAGCTTTTTACCTGACTACAGAATAAGTGTTAGCGCAGCAAGGGTCTGCGCAGCACATTATCTGGTAGTTACTCAATAACCAGTCATCCAACTTGAGTGTGGAGTAAGTGTTTGCACAGCTTGGGTCTGCGCAGCACGTTATCTGGCAGGCATCCAATGATTCAACCAATAAATTTAAACCTGACCAGTTCACTGGCTCTTTAAACTGTCAGTCTAATGCCAATGGTACTATTGGCCAATTATAGGATTACAAACTGTAAATAGGAGTGTTCAGCATGGTGTTTCAAGTCTGTCCTTTCCCCTGAAGACGCCAGTTTATCTGGTGAAACATGTTGGGGGACAGAATCTGTTGGTTTTAGCTCTGCTCGAGTTGCTAAACACTGAGTAGGAAACAGTTATCTACTTTAGGGTGTATGTTCACAGCACCGAGTACCCTGCAGGATTAGTCAGGCAGGTAGTTATACACTGATTGCAAACTTGTGGGAAGGTTAGGAGGGTAGTGCACACCCTCCGTTACCACTAGCAACCTGTGCGATAGCAGTGTGCAAATTCGAGCAGTAGTTTTAACAAGTGTGTCAAAACTCACAAACATTTTTAGAGAACTACTAATAAAAGTGAAGTTTTACTGATTTAAATATTAAGGGTAAAAGTGGTGAATTGAGCTCAATTGAGCAAAGTTTTTTTGTTGATATCAACCACCACCGGAGAAGGCAACTCTGTTATTTCGGCCCAGCACCCAGACAGAGGAGAGAGGTCCCACAGCAAGGAATCATGCGTCATATCAACCACCACTGGAGAAGGCCACTTTCAGTTATTTAGGCCCAGCACCCAGAGGAGAGAGGTCCCACAGCATGGAATCATGCGTCATATCAACCACCAATGGAGAAGGCCACTTTCAGTTATTCAGGCCCAGCACCCAGACAGAGGAGAGAGGTCCCACAGCAAGGAATCATGCGTCATATCACCCACCTCTGGAGAAGGCCACTTTCAGTTATTTCGGCCCAGCACCCAGACCGAGGATACAGGTCCCACAGCAAGGAATCATGCGTCATATCAACCACCACCGGAGAAGGCCACTTTGTTATTTCAGCCCAGCACCCAGACCGAGGCTACAGGTCCCACAGCAAGGAATCATGCGTCATATCACCCACCACTGGAGAAGGCCATTTTCAGTTATTTAGGCCCCAGCACCCAGTCAGAGGAGAGAGGTCCCACAGCAAGGAATCATGCGTCATATCCACCACCACCGGAGAAGGCCACTCTCAGTTATTTCAGTCCAGCACCCAGACAGAGGAGAGAGGTCCCACAGCATGGAATCATGCGTCATATCAACCACCAATGGAGAAGGCCACTTTCAGTTATTTAGGCCCAGCACCCAGACAGAGGAGAGAGGTCCCACAGCAAGGAATCATGCGTCATATCACCCACCTCTGGAGAAGGCCACTTTCAGTTATTTCGGCCCAGCACCCAGACCGAGGATACAGGTCCCACAGCAAGGAATCATGCGTCATATCAACCACCACCGGAGAAGGCCACTCTGTTATTTCAGCCCAGCACCCAGACCGAGGATACAGGTCCCACAGCAAGGAATCATGCGTCATATCACCCACCACTGGAGAAGGCCATTTTCAGTTATTTAGGCCCCAGCACCCAGTCAGAGGAGAGAGGTCCCCAGCAAGGAATCATGCGTCATATCCACCACCACCGGAGAAGGCCACTCTGTTATTTCAGTCCAGCACCCAGACAGAGGAAAGAGGTTCCACAGCATGGAATCATGCGTCATATCAACCACCACTGGAGAAGGCCACTTTCAGTTATTTAGGCCCAGCACCCAGACAGAGGAGAGAGGTCCCACAGCAAGGAATCATGCGTCATTTCACCCACCTCTGGAGAAGGCCACTTTCAGTTATTTCAGCCCAGCACCCAGACCGAGGATACAGGTCCCACAGCAAGGAATCATGCGTCATATCACCCACCACTGGAGAAGGCCATTTTCAGTTATTTAGGCCCCAGCACCCAGTCAGAAGAGAGAGGTCCCACAGCAAGGAATCATGCGTCATATCCACCACCACCGGAGAAGGCCACTCTCAGTTATTTCAGTCCAGCACCCAGACAGAGGAGAGAGGTCCCACAGCAAGGAATCATGCGTCATATCAGCCACCACCGGAGAAGGCCACTCTCAGTTATTTCAGTCCAGCACCCAGACAGAGGAGAGAGGTCCCACAGCAAGGAATCATGCGTCATATCACCCACCACTGGAGAAGGCCATTTTCAGTTATTTAAGCCCCAGCACCCAGCCAGAGGAGAGAGGTCCCACAGCAAGGAATCATGCGTTATATCAACCACCACCAGAGAAGGCCACTCTCAGTTATTTCAGCCCAGCACCCAGACAGAGGAGAGAGGTCCCACAGCAAGGAATCATGCATCATATCAACCACCACCGGAGAAGGCCACTCTCAGTTATTTCGGCCCAGCACCCAGACCGAGGATACAGGTTCCACAGCAAGGAATCATGCGTCATATTAACCACCACTGGAGAAGGCCACTTTCAGTTATTTCAGCCCAGCACCCAGACAGAGGAGAGAGGTCCCACAGCAAGGAATCATGCGTCATTTCACCCACTATCGGAGAAGGCCACTCTCAGTTATTTCAGCCCAGCACCCAGACAGAGGAGAGAGGTCCCACAGCAAGGAATCATGCGTCATATCAACCACCACTGGAGAAGGCTTCTTTCAGTTATTTCGGCACAGCACCCAGACCGAGGCTACAGGTCCCACAGCAAGGAATCATGCGTCATATCAACCACCACTGGAGACGGCCACTTTCAGTTATTTCGGCCAGCACCCAGACCGAGGAGAGAGGTCCCACAGCAAGGAATCATGTGTCATATCACCCACCACTGGAGAAGGCCACTTTCAGTTATTTCGGCACAGCACCCAGACCGAGGCTACAGGTCCCACAGCAAGGAATCATGCGTCATATCACCCACCACTGGAGAAGGCCTCTTTCATTTATTTCGGCCCCAGCACCCAGATAGAGGAGAGAGGTCCCACAGCAAGGAATCATGCGCCATATCACACACCACTGGAGAAGGCCATTTTCAGTTATTTAGGCCCCAGCACAAAGTCAGAGGAGAGATGTCACACAGCAAGGAATCATGCCTCATATCAACCACCCCCGGTGAAAGCCACTCTGTTATTTCAGCCCAGCACCCAGACAGAGGAGAGAGGTCCCACAGCAAGGAATCATGCGTCATATCAACCACCACTGGAGAAGGCCATTTTCAGTTATTTATGCCCCAGCACCCAGTCAGAGGAGAGAGGTCCCACAGCAAGGAAACATGCGTCATATGAACCACCACCGGAGAAGGCCACTCTCAGTTATTTAAGCCCAGCACCCAGACAGAGGAGAGAGGTCTCACAGCAAGGAATCATGCGTCATATCAACCTCCACCGGAGAAGGCCACTCTCAGTTATTTCAGCCCAGCACCCAGACAGAGGAGAGAGGTCCCACAGCAAGGAATCATGCGTCATATCAACCACCACTGGAGAAGGCCACTTTCAGTTATTTAGGCCCCAGCACTCAGACAGAGGAGAGAGGTCCCACAGCAAGGAATCATGCGTCATATCAATCACCACCGGAGAAGGCCACTCTCAGTTATTTCGGCCCCACCACCCAGACAGAGGAAAGGTTCATTCAACTTTGGGTTGCACCGCAAGATCATGGTAAAGTTAAAAAAATGAGGATTCAATAAAGAAGTGCCCCGGATTTCAAGAATACATGGTTGAGGGGGAGGCTGTTATAAATGTCTATTCTGCACAAGGGAGGGACAGGTCCTGTGGGATCCATGCCTGGTTCATTTTTATGAACGTCAGCTTGTCCACATTGGCTGTGGACTGGCGGCTGCGTTTGTCAGTAATGACGCCCCCTGCCGTGCTGAATACACGTTCAGACAAAACGCTGGCCGCCGGGCAGGCCAGCACCTCCAAGGCATAAAATGCTAACTCTGGCCACGTGGAAAATTTGGAGACCCAGAAGTTGAATGGGGCCAATCCATCAGTCAGTACATGGAGGGGTGTGCAGACGTGCTGTTCAACCATGTTAGTGAAATGCTGCCTCCTGCTAACACGTTCCGTATCAGGTGGTGGTGCAGTTAGCTGTGGCGTGGAGACAAAACTTTTCCACATTTCTGCCATGCTAACCCGGCCGTGACACAGCTGCGTTGGTGACCTCTTGCTCCTCCTCTGCCTTCGCCTTGGGCTTCCACCTGTTCCCCTGTGACATTTGGGAATGCTCGCAGGAGCGCCTCTACCAGCGTGCCCTTGTACTCGTGCATCTTCCTATCACGCTCCAGTGCAGGAAGTAAGGTGGGCACATTGTCTTTGTGGCGGCTGGGAACAACATACTGTGGGAAAGCCATGGACATCAGCTGTTTGAAGCTGTCTGTGTCCACCAGCCTGAATGACAGCATTTCAAAGGCCAGTAGTTTAGAAATGCTGGCATTCAGGCCCAGGGCTCGATGGTGGCTAGGTGGGAATTTACGCTTTCTCTCCAAGGTTTGTGAGATGTAGAACTGAACGCTGCCGTGTGACATGGTGGAGATGCTTGGTGACGCAGGTGGTGTTGTCGGTGGCACATCCTCTGTTTGGTGGGAAGCAGGTGCCAACATTCCTCCCAAGGCGGAGGAAGAGGCCGAGGCAGCAGCAGAAGAGGGAGCAGGGGGAGCCTGAGTGAGTTAGATGCCTGGTCATGCAGGTTGTGCTAAGGTTCAGAACGTTAATGCCTCGCTTCAGGATCTGATGGCACAGCGTGCAAACCACTCGGGTCTTGTCGTCAGCACACTGTTTAAAGAAGTGCCATGCCAGGGAACTCCTTGAAGCTGCCTTTGGGGTGCTCGGTCCCTGGTGGCGGTGGCCAGTAGCAGGCGAACTCTCTTGGCGGCGGCTGGTCTGCTTTTGCCCCCTGCTCCCTCTTTTGCTACGCTGTTGGCTCGGTCTCACCCCTGCCTCTTCCTCTGAACTATGAAAGTCAGTGGCACGACCTTCATTCCATGTGGGGTCTAGGACTTCATCGTCCCCTGCATCGTCTTCCACACAGTCTTCCTCCCTGACCTCCTGTTTGGTCTGCACACTGCAGAAAGACGCAGCAGTTGGCACCTGTGTTTCATCATCATCAGAGACGTGCGGACTCTGATGAGGTGGTATTCCCATGTCCTCATCATCAGGAAACATCAGTGGTTGTGCATCAGTGCATTCTATGTCTTCCACCACTAGGGAAGGGCTAGGTGGATTTCCTTGGGAAACCCTGCCAGCAGAGTCTTCAAACAGCATAAGAGACTGCTGCATAACTTGAGGCTCTGACAGTTTCCCTGATATGCATGGGGGTGATGTGACAGACTGATGGGCTTGGTTTTCAGGTGCCACCTGTGCGCTTTCAGCAGAAGACTGGTTGGGAGATAATGTTGTGAACATGCTGGATCCACTGTCGGCCACCCAATTGACTAGCGCCTGTACCTGCTCAGGCCTAACCATCCTTAGAACGGCATTGGGCCCCACCAAATATCGCTGTGAGTTCTTGCGGGTACTGGAACCTGAGGTAGTTGGTTCACTAGGACGTGTGGCTGTGGCAGAATGGCCACGTCCTCTCCCAGCACCAGAGGGTACACTAACAACACCACGACCGCGTCCGCGTCCCTTACTAGATGTTTTCCTCATTGTTAACGTTCACCAAGCACCACAATAAGGAAAAAAATATTTGGCCCAATGTATTGATTTCAAATTCAGGCCTTTTTTTACACGCACCTAACACTATCTGCCTATTTGTTTATGTAGCGTATTATACTAATCTAGCCACAGCTGAAACCACTGATTTATGGTATTGCTATTTTGGCAATTGAATGTCACCCTAGAACAAAATATATGTTTTTGCGGACACTATGAATCCTGGCCTGAAAAAGCTGGGACACCACATTCAGGGTATTGCTATTTTGGCAATTGAATTTCACCCCAGAACAAAATATATGTTTTGACGGACACTATGAAACGTGGCCTGCAACAGCTGGGACACCAGATTCAGGGTATTGCTATTTTGGCAATTGAATGTCACCCCCAGAACAAAATATATGTTATTGCGGACACTATGATTCCTGGCCTACAACAGCTGGGACACCAGATTCAGGGTATTGCTATGTTGGTAATTGAATGTCACCCCAGAACAAAATAAATGTTTTTGCGGACACTATGAATCCTGACCTGCAAAAGCTGTGACACCAGATTCAGGGTATTGCTATTTTGGCAATTGAATGTCACCCCAGAACAAAATATATGTTTTGACGGACACTATGAAACGTGGCCGGCAAAAGCTGGGACACCAGATTCAGGGTATTGCTATTTTGGCAATTGAATGTCAACCCAGAACAAAATATATGTTTTTGCGGACACTATGAATCCTGGCCTGCAACAGCTGGGACACCAGATTCAGGGTATTGCTATTTTGGCAATTGAATTTAACCCCAGAACAAAATATATGTTTTGGAGGACACTATTCTATTTTGCCAGCCACAGCTGAAACCACTAATTTATGGTATTACTATTTTGGCAATTGAATTTCACCCCAGAACAAAATATATGTTTTGCAAGACACTATGAAATCTGGCCTGCAACAGCTGGGACACCAGATTCAGGGTATTGCTATTTTGGCAGATTAATTTAACCCCAGAACAAAATATATGTTTTGGCGGACACTATTCTATTTTGCCAGCCACAGCTGAAACCACTGATTTATGGTATTACTATTTTAGCAATTGAATTTCACCCCAGAACAAAATATATGTTATTGCGGACACTATGAATCCTGGCCTGCAACAGCTGTGACACCAGATTCAGGGTATTGCTATTTTGGCAATTGAATGTCACCCCAGAACAAAATATATGTTTTGACGGACACTATGAAACGTGGCCGGCAACAGCTGGGACACCAGATTCAGGGTATTGCTATTTTGGCAATTGAATGTCAACCCAGAACAAAATATATGTTTTTGCGGACACTATGAATCCTGGCCTGCAACAGCTGGGACACCAGATTCAGGGTATTGCTATTTTGGCAATTGAATTTAACCCCAGAACAAAATATATGTTTTGGAGGACACTATTCTATTTTGCCAGCCACAGCTGAAACCACTGATTTATGGTATTACTATTTTGGCAATTGAATTTCACCCCAGAACAAAATATATGTTTTGCAAGACACTATGAAATCTGGCCTGCAACAGCTGGGACACCAGATTCAGGGTATTGCTATTTTGGCAGATTAATTTAACCCCAGAACAAAATATATGTTTTGGCGGACACTATTCTATTTTGCCAGCCACAGCTGAAACCACTGATTTATGGTATTACTATTGTGGCAATTGAATTTCACCCCAGAACAAAATATATGTTATTGCGGACACTATGAATCCTGGCCTGCAACAGCTGGGACACCAGATTCAGGGTATTGCTATTTTGGCAATTGAATGTCACCCCAGAACAAAATATATGTTTTTGTGGACACTATGAATCCTGGCCTGCAACAGCTGGGACACCAGATTCAGGGTATTGCTATTTTGGCAATTGAATGTCACCCCAGAACAAAATATATGTTTTTGCGGACACTATGAATCCTGGCCTGCAACAGCTGGGACACCAGATTCAGGGTATTGCTATTTTGGCAATTGAATTTCACCCCAGAACAAAATATATGTTTTGGCGGACACTATGAAATGTGGCCTGCAACAGCTGGGACACCAGATTCAGGGTATTGCTATTTCGGCAATTGAATGACACCGCAGAACAAAATATATGTTTTGACAGACACTATGAAACGTGGCCTGCAACAGCTGGGACACCAGATTCAGGGTATTGCTATTTTGGCAATTGAATTTCACCCCAGAACAAAATATATGTTTTGACGGACACTATGAAACGTGGCCTGCAACAGCTGGGACACCAGATTCAGGGTATTGCTATTTTGTCAATTGCATTTCACCCGCAGAACAAAATATATGTTTTTGCGGACACTATGAATCCTGGCCTGCAACAGCTGGGACACCAGATTCAGAGTATTGCTATTTTGGCAATTGAATGTCACCCCAGAACAAAATATATGTTTTTGCGGACACTATGAAATGTGGCCTGAAACAGCTGGGACACCAGATTCAGGGTATTGCTATTTTGGCAATTGAATGTCACCCCAGAACAAAATATATGTTTTTGCGGACACTATGAATCCTGGCCTGCAACAGCTGGGACACCAGATTCAGGGTATTGCTATTTTGGCAATTGAATGTCACCCCAGAACAAAATATATGTTTTTGCGGACACTATGAAATGTGGCCTGCAACAGCTGGGACACCAGATTCAGGGTATTGCTATTTTGGCAATTGAATGTCACCCCAGAACAAAATATATGTTTTTGCGGACACTATGAATCCTGGCCTGCAAAAGCTGGGACACCAGATTCAGGGTATTGCTATTTTGGCAATTGAATTTCACCCCAGAACAAAATATATGTTTTGGCGGACACTATGAAATGTGGCCTGCAACAGCTGGGACACCAGATTCAGGGTATTGCTATTTTGGCAATTGAATGACACCCCAGAACAAAATATATGTTTTGACAGACACTATGAAACGTGGCCTGCAACAGCTGGGACACCAGATTCAGGGTATTGCTATTTTGGCAATTGAATTTCACCCCAGAACAAAATATATGTTTTGACGGACTCTATGAAACGTGGCCTGCAACAGCTGGGACACCAGATTCAGGGTATTGCTATTTTGGCAATTGAATGTCACCCCAGAACAAAATATATGTTTTTGCGGACACTATGAATCCTGGCCTGCAACAGCTGGGACACCAGATTCAGGGTATTGCTATTTTGGCAATTGAATGTCACCCCAGAACAAAATATATGTTTTTGCGGACACTATGAATCCTGGCCTGCAACAGCTATATTGCTATTTTGGCAATTGAATGTCACCCTAGAACAAAATATATGTTTTTGCGGACACTATGAAATGTGTCCTGCAACAGCTGGGACACCAGATTCAGGGTATTGCTATTTTGGCAATTGAATGTCACCCCAGAACAAAATATATGTTTTTGCGGACACTATGAATCCTGGCCTGCAACAGCTGGGACACCAGATTCAGGGTATTGCTATTTTGGCAATTGAATGTCACCCCAGAACAAAATATATGTTTTTGCGGACACTATGAATCCTGGCCTGCAACAGCTATATTGCTATTTTGGCAATTGAATGTCACCCCAGAACAAAATATATGTTTTTGCGGACACAATGAAATGTGGCCTGCAACAGCTGGGACACCAGATTCAGGGTATTGCTATTTTGGCAATTGAATGTAACCCCAGAACAAAATATATGTTTTTGCGGACACTATGAATCCTGGCCTGCAACAGCTGGGACACCAGATTCAGGGTCTTGCTATTTTGGCAATTGAATGTCACCCCAGAACAAAATATTTGTTTTTGCGGACACTATGAATCCTGGCCTGCAACAGCTGGGACACCAGATTCAGGGTATTGCTATTTTGGCTATTGAATTTCACCCCAGAACAAAATATATGTTATTGCGGACACTATGAAACGTGGCCTGCAACAGCTGGGACACCAGATTAAGGGTATTGCTATTTTGGCAATTGAATGACACCCCAGAACAAAATATATGTTTTGACAGACACTATGAAACTTGGCCTGCAACAGCTAGGACACCAGATTCAGGGTATTGCTATTTTGGCAATTGAATGTCACCCCAGAACAAAATATATGTTTTGACAGACACTATGAAACTTGGCCTGCAACAGCTAGGACACCAGATTCAGGGTATTGCTATTTTGGCAATTGAATGTCACCCCAGAACAAAATATATGTTTTTGCGGACACTATGAATCCTGGCCTGCAACAGCTGGGACACGAGATTCAGGGTATTGCTATTTTGGCAATTGAATGTCACCCCAGAACAAAATACATGTTTTTGCGGACACTATGAATCCTGGCCTGCAAACAGCTGGGACACCAGATTCAGGGTATTGCTATTTTGGCAATTGAATATCACCCCAGAACAAAATATATGTTTTTTTGCGGACACTATGAATCCTGGCCTGCAACAGCTGGGACACCAGATTCAGGGTATTGCTATTTTGGCAATTGAATATCACACCAAAAAAAAATATGTTTTTGCGGACACTATGAATCCTGGCCTGCAACAGTTGGGACACCAGATTCAGGGTATTGCTATTTTGGCAATTGAATGTCACCCCAGAACAAAATATATGTTTTTGCGGACACTATGAATCCTGGCCTGCAACAGCTGGGACACCAGATTCAGGGTATTGCTATTTTGACAATGGAATGTCACCCCAGAACAAAATATATGTTTTTGCGGACACTATGAATCCTGGCCTGCAACAGCTGTATTGCTATTTTGGCAATTGAATGTCACCCTAGAACAAAATATATGTTTTTGCGGACACTATGAAATGTGGCCTGCAACAGCTGGGACACCAGATTCAGGGTATTGCTATTTTGGCAATTGAATGTCACCCCAGAACAAAATATATGTTTTTGCGGACACTATGAATCCTGGCCTGCAACAGCTGGGACACCAGATTCAGGGTATTGCTATTTTGGCAATTGAATTTCACCCCAGAACAAAATATATGTTATTGCGGACACTATGAAACGTGGCCTGCAACTGCTGGGACACCAGATTAAGGGTATTGCTTTTTTGGCAATTGAATGACACCCCAGAACAAAATATATGTTTTGACAGACACTATGAAACTTGGCCTGCAACAGCTAGGACACCAGATTCAGGGTATTGCTATTTTGGCAATTGAATGTCACCCCAGAACAAAATATATGTTTTGACAGACACTATGAAACTTGGCCTGCAACAGCTGGGACACCAGATTCAGGGTATTGCTATTTTGGCAATTGTATGTCACCCCAGAACAAAATACATGTTTTTGCGGACACTATGAATCCTGGCCTGCAACAGCTGGGACACCAGATTCAGGGTATTGCTATTTTGGCAATTGAATGTCACCCCAGAACAAAATACATGTTTTTGCGGACACTATGAATCCTGGCCTGCAACAGTTGGGACACCAGATTCAGGGTATTGCTATTTTGGCAATTGAATGTCACCCCAGAACAAAATATATGTTTTTTTGTACACTATGAATCCTGGCCTGCAACAGCTGGGACACCAGAATCAGGGTATTGCTATTTTGGCAATTGAATTTCACCCCAGAACAAAACATATGTTTTGACGGACACTATGAAACGTGGCCTGAAACAGCTGGGACACCAGATTCAGGGTATTGCTATTTTGGCAATTGAATGTCACCCCAGAACAAAATATATGTTTTGGCGGACACTCTTCTATTTTGCCAGCCACAGCTAAAACCACTGATTTATGGTATTGCTATTTTGTCAATTTAATTTCCCCCGCAGAACAAAATATATGTTTTTGCCGACACTATGAATCCTGGCCTGCAACACCTGGGACACCAGATTCAGGGTATTGCTATTTTGGCAATTGAATGTCACCCCAGAACAAAATATATGTTTTTGCGGACACTATGAATCCTGGCCTACAACAGTTGGGACACCAGATTCAGGGTATTGCTATTTTGGCAATTGAATGTCACCCCAGAACAAAATATATGTTTTTGCGGACACTATGAATCCTGGCCTGCAACAGTTGGGACACCAGATTCAGGGTATTGCTATTTTGGCAATTGAATTTCACCCCAAAACAAAATATATGTTTTGACGGACACTATGAAACGTGGCCTGCAACAGCTGGGACACCAGATTCAGGGTATTGCTATTTTGGCAATTGAATGTCACCCCAGAACAAAATATATGTTTTTGCGGACACTATGAATCCTGGCCTGCAACAGCTGGGACACCAGATTCAGGGTATTGCTATTTTGGCAATTGAATTTCACCCCAGAACAAAATATATGTTTTGACGGACACTATGAAACATGGCCTGCAACAGCTGGGACACCAGATTCAGGGTATTGCTATTTTGGCAATTAAAGGACACCCCAGAACAAAATATATGTTTTGACAGACACTATGAAACGTGGCCTGCAACAGCTAGGACACCAGATTCAGGGTATTGCTATTTTGGCAATTGAATGTCACCCCAGAACAAAATATATGTTTTTGTGGACACTATGAATCCTGGCCTGCAACAGCTGGGACACCAGATTCAGGGTATTGCTATTTTGGCAATTGAATGTCACCCCAGAACAAAATATATGTTTTTGCGGACACTATGAAATGTGGCCTGCAACAGCTGGGACACCAGATTCAGGGTATTGCTATTTTGGCAATTGAATGTCACCCCAGAACAAAATATATGTTTTTGCGGACACTATGAATCCTGGCCTGCAACAGCTGGGACACCAGATTCAGGGTATTGCCATTTTGGCAATTGAATGTCACCTCAGAACAAAATATGTTTTTGCGGACACTATGAATCCTGGCCTGCAACAGTTGGGACACCAGATTCAGGGTATTGCTATTTTGGCAATTGAATTTAACCCCGGAGCAAAATATATGTTTTGACGGACACTATGAAACGTGGCCTGCAACAGCTGGGACACCAGATTCAGGGTATTGCTATTTTGGAAATTGAATGTCACCCCAGAACAAAATATATGTTTTGACGGACACTATTAATCCTGGCATGCAACAGCTGGGACACCAGATTCAGGGTATTACTATTTTGGCAATTGAATGTCACCCCAGAACAAAATATATGTTTTTGCGGACACTATGAATCCTGGCCTGCAACAGCTGGGACACCAGATTCAGGGTATTGCTATTTTGGCAATTGAATTTCACCCCAGAACAAAATATATGTTTTTACGGACACTATGAATCCTTGCCTGCAACAGCTGGGACACCAGATTCAGGGTATTGCTATTTTGGCAATTGAATGTCACCCCAGAACAAAATATATGTTTTTATGGACACTATGAATCCTGGCCTGCAACAGCTAGCTATTGCTATTTTGGCAATTGAATGTCACCCCAGAACAAAATATATGTTTTTGCGGACACTATGAAATCGTGGCCTGCAACAGCTGGGACACCAGATTCAGGGTATTGCTATTTTGGCAATTGAATGTAACCTCAGAACAAAATATATGTTTTTACGGACACTATGAATCCTGGCCTGCAACAGCTGGGACACCAGATTCAGGGTATTGCTATTTTGGCAATTGAATGTCACCCCAGAACAAAATATATGTTTTTGCGGACACTATGAATCCTGGCCTGCAACAGCTGGGACACCAGATTCAGGGTATTGCTATTTTGGCAATTGAATTTCACCCCAGAACAAAATATATGTTATTGCGGACACTATGAAACGTGGCCTGCAACAGCTGGGACACCAGATTCAGGGTATTGCTATTTTGGCAATTGAATGTCACCCCAGAACAAAATATATGTTTTGACAGACACTATGAAACTTGGCCTGCAACAGCTGGGACACCAGATTCAGGGTATTGCTATTTTGGCAATTGAATGTCACCCCAGAACAAAATATATGTTTTGACAGACACTATGAAACCTGGCCTGCAACAGCTGGGACACCAGATTCAGGGTATTGCTATTTTGGCAATTGAATGTCACCCCAGAACAAAATATATGTTTTTACGGACACTATGAATCCTGGCCTGCAACAGCTGGGACACCAGATTCAGGGTATTGCTATTTTGGCAATTGAATGTCACCCCAGAACAAAATATATGTTTTTGCGGACACTATGAATCCTGGCCTGCAACAGCTGGGACACCAGATTCAGGGTATTGCTATTTTGGCAATTGAATTTCACCCCAGAACAAAATATATGTTTTGACGGACACTATGAATCCTGGCCTGCAACAGCTGGGACACCAGATTCAGGGTATTGCTATTTTGGCAATTGAATGTCACCCCAGAACAAAATATATGTTTTGATGGACACTATGAATCCTGGCCTGCAACAGCTGGGACACCAGATTCAGGGTATTGCTATTTTGGCAATTGAATGTCACCCCAGAACAAAATATATGTTTTTACGGACACTATGAATCCTGGCCTGCAACAGCTGGGACACCAGATTCAGGGTATTGCTATTTTGGCAATTGAATTTCACCCCAGAACAAAATATATGTTTTTGACGGACACTATGAATCCTGGCCTGCAAACAGCTGGGACACCAGATTCAGGGTATTGCTATTTTGGCAATTGAATGTCACCCCAGAACAAAATATATGTTTTTGCGGACACTATGAATCCTGGCCTGCAACAGCTGGGACACCAGATTCAGGGTATTGCTATTTTGGCAATTGAATGTCACCCCAGAACAAAATATATGTTTTTGCGGACACTATGAATCCTGGCCTGCAACAGCTGGGACACCAGATTCAGGGTATTGCTATTTTGGCAATTGAATTTCACCCCAGAACAAAATATATGTTTTGACGGACACTATGAAACGTGGCCTGCAACAGCTGGGACACCAGATTCAGGGTATTGCTATTTTGGCAATTGAATGTCACCCCAGAACAAAATATATGTTTTTGACGGACACTATGAATCCTGGCCTGCAACAGCTGGGACACCAGATTCAGGGTATTGCTATTTTGGCAATTGAATGTCACCCCAGAACAAAATATATGTTTTTGCGGACACTATGAATCCTGGCCTGCAACAGCTGGGACACCAGATTCAGGGTATTGCTATTTTGGCAATTGAATTTCACCCCAGAACAAAATATATGTTTTTGACGGACACTATGAATCCTGGCCTGCAAACAGCTGGGACACCAGATTCAGGGTATTGCTATTTTGGCAATTGAATGTCACCCCAGAACAAAATATATGTTTTTGCGGACACTATGAATCCTGGCCTGCAACAGCTGGGACACCAGATTCAGGGTATTGCTATTTTGGCAATTGAATGTCACCCCAGAACAAAATATATGTTTTTGACGGACACTATGAAATCGTGGCCTGCAACAGCTGGGACACCAGATTCAGGGTATTGCTATTTTGGCAATTGAATGTCACCCCAGAACAAAATATATGTTTTTGACGGACACTATGAATCCTGGCCTGCAACAGCTGGGACACCAGATTCAGGGTATTGCTATTTTGGCAATTGAATGTCACCCCAGAACAAAATATATGTTTTTATGGACACTATGAATCCTGGCCTGCAACAGCTGGGACACCAGATTCAGGGTATTGCTATTTTGGCAATTGAATTTCACCCCAGAACAAAATATATGTTATTGCGGACACTATGAATCGTGGCCTGCAACAGCTGGGACACCAGATTCAGGGTATTGCTATTTTGGCAATTGAATGTCACCCCAGAACAAAATATATGTTTTGACGGACACTATGAATCCTGGCCTGCAACAGCTGGGACACCAGATTCAGGGTATTGCTATTTTGGCAATTGAATGTCACCCCAGAACAAAATATATGTTTTGACAGACACTATGAAACCTGGCCTGCAACAGCTGGGACACCAGATTCAGGGTATTGCTATTTTGGCAATTGAATGTCACCCCAGAACAAAATATATGTTTTTACGGACACTATGAATCCTGGCCTGCAACAGCTGGGACACCAGATTCAGGGTATTGCTATTTTGGCAATTGAATGTCACCCCAGAACAAAATATATGTTTTTGCGGACACTATGAATCCTGGCCTGCAACAGCTGGGACACCAGATTCAGGGTATTGCTATTTTGGCAATTGAATTTCACCCCAGAACAAAATATATGTTTTGACGGACACTATGAAACGTGGCCTGCAACAGCTGGGACACCAGATTCAGGGTATTGCTATTTTGGCAATTGAATGTCACCCCAGAACAAAATATATGTTTTGACGGACACTATGAATCCTGGCCTGCAACAGCTGGGACACCAGATTCAGGGTATTGCTATTTTGGCAATTGAATGTCACCCCAGAACAAAATATATGTTTTGACGGACACTATGAATCCTGGCCTGCAACAGCTGGGACACCAGATTCAGGGTATTGCTATTTTGGCAATTGAATTTCACCCCAGAACAAAATATATGTTTTTACGGACACTATGAATCCTGGCCTGCAACAGCTGGGACACCAGATTCAGGGTATTGCTATTTTGGCAATTGAATGTCACCCCAGAACAAAATATATGTTTTTGACGGACACTATGAATCCTGGCCTGCAACAGCTGGGACACCAGATTCAGGGTATTGCTATTTTGGCAATTGAATGTCACCCCAGAACAAAATATATGTTTTGACGGACACTATGAATCCTGGCCTGCAACAGCTGGGACACCAGATTCAGGGTATTGCTATTTTGGCAATTGAATGTCACCCCAGAACAAAATATATGTTTTTGCGGACACTATGAATCCTGGCCTGCAAACAGCTGGGACACCAGATTCAGGGTATTGCTATTTTGGCAATTGAATGTCACCCCAGAACAAAATATATGTTTTTGACGGACACTATGAATCCTGGCCTGCAACAGCTGGGACACCAGATTCAGGGTATTGCTATTTTGGCAATTGAATATCACCCCAGAACAAAATATATGTTTTTACGGACACTATGAATCCTGGCCTGCAACAGCTGGGACACCAGATTCAGGGTATTGCTATTTTGGCAATTGAATGTCACCCCAGAACAAAATATATGTTTTTATGGACACTATGAATCCTGGCCTGCAACAGCTGGGACACCAGATTCAGGGTATTGCTATTTTGGCAATTGAATGTCACCCCAGAACAAAATATATGTTTTTGCGGACACTATGAATCCTGGCCTGCAACAGCTGGGACACCAGATTCAGGGTATTGCTATTTTGGCAATTGAATGTCACCCCAGAACAAAATATATGTTTTTGCGGACACTATGAAATCCTGGCCTGCAACAGCTGGGACACCAGATTCAGGGTATTGCTATTTTGGCAATTGAATGTCACCCCAGAACAAAATATATGTTTTTACGGACACTATGAATCCTGGCCTGCAACAGCTGGGACACCAGATTCAGGGTATTGCTATTTTGGCAATTGAATGTCACCCCAGAACAAAATATATGTTTTTACGGACACTATGAATCCTGGCCTGCAACAGCTGGGACACCAGATTCAGGGTATTGCTATTTTGGCAATTGAATGTCACCCCAGAACAAAATATATGTTTTTACGGACACTATGAAATCCTGGCCTGCAACAGCTGGGACACCAGATTCAGGGTATTGCTATTTTGGCAATTGAATGTAACCCCAGAACAAAATATATGTTTTTACGGACACTATGAATCCTGGCCTGCAACAGCTGGGACACCAGATTCAGGGTATTGCTATTTTGGCAATTGAATGTCACCCCAGAACAAAATATATGTTTTTGCGGACACTATGAATCCTGGCCTGCAACAGCTGGGACACCAGATTCAGGGTATTGCTATTTTGGCAATTGAATTTCACCCCAGAACAAAATATATGTTATTGACGGACACTATGAAACGTGGCCTGCAACAGCTGGGACACCAGATTCAGGGTATTGCTATTTTGGCAATTGAATGTCACCCCAGAACAAAATATATGTTTTGACAGACACTATGAAACTTGGCCTGCAACAGCTGGGACACCAGATTCAGGGTATTGCTATTTTGGCAATTGAATGTCACCCCAGAACAAAATATATGTTTTGACAGACACTATGAAACCTGGCCTGCAACAGCTGGGACACCAGATTCAGGGTATTGCTATTTTGGCAATTGAATGTCACCCCAGAACAAAATATATGTTTTTACGGACACTATGAATCCTGGCCTGCAACAGCTGGGACACCAGATTCAGGGTATTGCTATTTTGGCAATTGAATGTCACCCCAGAACAAAATATATGTTTTTTGCGGACACTATGAATCCTGGCCTGCAACAGCTGGGACACCAGATTCAGGGTATTGCTATTTTGGCAATTGAATATCACCCCAGAACAAAATATGTTTTTGCGGACACTATGAATCCTGGCCTGCAACAGTTGGGACACCAGATTCAGGGTATTGCTATTTTGGCAATTGAATGTCACCCCAGAACAAAATATATGTTTTTGACGGACACTATGAATCCTGGCCTGCAACAGCTGGGACACCAGATTCAGGGTATTGCTATTTTGACAATTGAATGTCACCCCAGAACAAAATATATGTTTTTACGGACACTATGAATCCTGGCCTGCAACAGCTGTATTGCTATTTTGGCAATTGAATGTCACCCCAGAACAAAATATATGTTTTTGCGGACACTATGAAATCGTGGCCTGCAACAGCTGGGACACCAGATTCAGGGTATTGCTATTTTGGCAATTGAATGTCACCCCAGAACAAAATATATGTTTTTGACGGACACTATGAATCCTGGCCTGCAACAGCTGGGACACCAGATTCAGGGTATTGCTATTTTGGCAATTGAATTTCACCCCAGAACAAAATATATGTTATTGACGGACACTATGAAACGTGGCCTGCAACAGCTGGGACACCAGATTCAGGGTATTGCTATTTTGGCAATTGAATGACACCCCAGAACAAAATATATGTTTTGACAGACACTATGAAACTTGGCCTGCAACAGCTAGGACACCAGATTCAGGGTATTGCTATTTTGGCAATTGAATGTCACCCCAGAACAAAATATATGTTTTGACAGACACTATGAAACTTGGCCTGCAACAGCTGGGACACCAGATTCAGGGTATTGCTATTTTGGCAATTGTATGTCACCCCAGAACAAAATATATGTTTTTGCGGACACTATGAATCCTGGCCTGCAACAGCTGGGACACCAGATTCAGGGTATTGCTATTTTGGCAATTGAATGTCACCCCAGAACAAAATACATGTTTTTGCGGACACTATGAATCCTGGCCTGCAACAGTTGGGACACCAGATTCAGGGTATTGCTATTTTGGCAATTGAATGTCACCCCAGAACAAAATATATGTTTTTATGTACACTATGAATCCTGGCCTGCAACAGCTGGGACACCAGAATCAGGGTATTGCTATTTTGGCAATTGAATTTCACCCCAGAACAAAACATATGTTTTGACGGACACTATGAAACGTGGCCTGAAACAGCTGGGACACCAGATTCAGGGTATTGCTATTTTGGCAATTGAATGTCACCCCAGAACAAAATATATGTTTTGGCGGACACTATTCTATCTTGGCCAGCCACAGCTAAAACCACTAGATTCATGGTATTGCTATTTTGTCAATTGAATTTCACCCCAGAACAAAATATATGTTTTTGCCGACACTATGAATCCTGGCCTGCAACAGCTGGGACACCAGATTCAGGGTATTGCTATTTTGGCAATTGAATGTCACCCCAGAACAAAATATATGTTTTTATGGACACTATGAATCCTGGCCTGCAACAGCTGGGACACCAGATTCAGGGTATTGCTATTTTGGCAATTGAATGTCACCCCAGAACAAAATATATGTTTTTGACGGACACTATGAATCCTGGCCTGCAAACAGCTGGGACACCAGATTCAGGGTATTGCTATTTTGGCAATTGAATTTCACCCCAGAACAAAATATATGTTTTGACGGACACTATGAAACGTGGCCTGCAACAGCTGGGACACCAGATTCAGGGTATTGCTATTTTGGCAATTGAATGTCACCCCAGAACAAAATATATGTTTTTGACGGACACTATGAATCCTGGCCTGCAACAGCTGGGACACCAGATTCAGGGTATTGCTATTTTGGCAATTGAATTTCATCCCAGAACAAAATATATGTTTTGACGGACACTATGAAACGTGGCCTGCAACAGCTGGGACACCAGATTCAGGGTATTGCTATTTTGGAAATTGAATGTCACCCCAGAACAAAATATATGTTTTGACGGACACTATGAATCCTGGCCTGCAACAGCTGGGACACCAGATTCAGGGTATTACTATTTTGGCAATTGAATGTCAACCCAGAACAAAATATATGTTTTTGCGGACACTATGAATCCTGGCCTGCAACAGCTGGGACACCAGATTCAGGGTATTGCTATTTTGGCAATTGAATTTCACCCCAGAACAAAATATATGTTTTTGCGGACACTATGAATCCTTGCCTGAAACAGCTGGGACACCAGATTCAGGGTATTGCTATTTTGGCAATTGAATGTCACCCCAGAACAAAATATATGTTTTTGCGGACACTATGAATCCTGGCCTGCAACAGCTATATTGCTATTTTGGCAATTGAATGTCACCCCAGAACAAAATATATGTTTTTGCGGACACTATGAATCCTGGCCTGTAACAGCTGGGACACCAGATTCAGGGTATTGCTATTTTGGCAATTGAATGTCACCCCAGAACAAAATACATGTTTTTGCGGACACTATGAATCCTGGCCTGAAACAGCTGGGACACCAGATTCAGGGTATTGCTATTTTGGCAATTGAATGTCACCCCAGAACAAAATATATGTTTTTTTGCGGACACTATGAATCCTGGCCTGCAACAGCTGGGACACCAGATTCAGGGTATTGCTATTTTGGCAATTGAATATCACACCAGAAAAAAATATGTTTTTGCGGACACTATGAATCCTGGCCTGCAACAGTTGGGACACCAGATTCAGGGTATTGCTATTTTGGCAATTGAATGTCACCCCAGAACAAAATATATGTTTTTGCGGACACTATGAATCCTGGCCTGCAACAGCTGGGACACCAGATTCAGGGTATTGCTATTTTGACAATTGAATGTCACCCCAGAACAAAATATATGTTTTTGTGGACACTATGAATCCTGGCCTGCAACAGCTGACCAGATTAGGTATTGCTATTTTGGCAATTGAATGTCACCCCAGAACAAAATATATGTTTTTGACGGACACTATGAAATGTGGCCTGCAACAGCTGGGACACCAGATTCAGGGTATTGCTATTTTGGCAATTGAATGTCACCCCAGAACAAAATATATGTTTTTGCGGACACTATGAATCCTGGCCTGCAACAGCTGGGACACCAGATTCAGGGTATTGCTATTTTGGCAATTGAATGTCACCCCAGAACAAAATATATGTTTTTACGGACACTATGAATCCTGGCCTGCAACAGCTACACTAGATTGCTATTTTGGCAGTTGAATGTCACCCCAGAACAAAATATATGTTTTGACGGACACAATGAAATGTGGCCTGCAACAGCTGGGACACCAGATTCAGGGTATTGCTATTTTGGCAATTGAATGTAACCCCAGAACAAAATATATGTTTTTGCGGACACTATGAATCCTGGCCTGCAACAGCTGGGACACCAGATTCAGGGTCTTGCTATTTTGGCAATTGAATGTCACCCCAGAACAAAATATTTGTTTTTACGGACACTATGAATCCTGGCCTGCAACAGCTGGGACACCAGATTCAGGGTATTGCTATTTTGGCTATTGAATTTCACCCCAGAACAAAATATATGTTATTACGGACACTATGAAACGTGGCCTGCAACAGCTGGGACACCAGATTAAGGGTATTGCTATTTTGGCAATTGAATGACACCCCAGAACAAAATATATGTTTTGACAGACACTATGAAACTTGGCCTGCAACAGCTAGGACACCAGATTCAGGGTATTGCTATTTTGGCAATTGAATGTCACCCCAGAACAAAATATATGTTTTGACAGACACTATGAAACTTGGCCTGCAACAGCTAGGACACCAGATTCAGGGTATTGCTATTTTGGCAATTGAATGTCACCCCAGAACAAAATATATGTTTTTATGGACACTATGAATCCTGGCCTGCAACAGCTGGGACACCAGATTCAGGGTATTGCTATTTTGGCAATTGAATGTCACCCCAGAACAAAATATATGTTTTTGCGGACACTATGAATCCTGGCCTGCAACAGCTGGGACACCAGATTCAGGGTATTGCTATTTTGGCAATTGAATATCACCCCAGAACAAAATATATGTTTTTACGGACACTATGAATCCTGGCCTGCAACAGTTGGGACACCAGATTCAGGGTATTGCTATTTTGGCAATTGAATGTCACCCCAGAACAAAATATATGTTTTTGCGGACACTATGAATCCTGGCCTGCAACAGCTGGGACACCAGATTCAGGGTATTGCTATTTTGACAATTGAATGTCACCCCAGAACAAAATATATGTTTTTACGGACACTATGAATCCTGGCCTGCAACAGCTGTAGTTGCTATTTTGGCAATTGAATGTCACCCCAGAACAAAATATATGTTTTTGCGGACACTATGAAATCGTGGCCTGCAACAGCTGGGACACCAGATTCAGGGTATTGCTATTTTGGCAATTGAATGTCACCCCAGAACAAAATATATGTTTTTGCGGACACTATGAATCCTGGCCTGCAACAGCTGGGACACCAGATTCAGGGTATTGCTATTTTGGCAATTGAATTTCACCCCAGAACAAAATATATGTTATTGCGGACACTATGAAACGTGGCCTGCAACAGCTGGGACACCAGATTAAGGGTATTGCTATTTTGGCAATTGAATGACACCCCAGAACAAAATATATGTTTTGACAGACACTATGAAACCTGGCCTGCAAACAGCTAGGACACCAGATTCAGGGTATTGCTATTTTGGCAATTGAATGTCACCCCAGAACAAAATATATGTTTTGACAGACACTATGAAACCTGGCCTGCAACAGCTGGGACACCAGATTCAGGGTATTGCTATTTTGGCAATTGTATGTCACCCCAGAACAAAATATATGTTTTTGCGGACACTATGAATCCTGGCCTGCAACAGCTGGGACACCAGATTCAGGGTATTGCTATTTTGGCAATTGAATGTCACCCCAGAACAAAATATATGTTTTTGACGGACACTATGAATCCTGGCCTGCAACAGCTGGGACACCAGATTCAGGGTATTGCTATTTTGGCAATTGAATGTCACCCCAGAACAAAATATATGTTTTTTTGTACACTATGAATCCTGGCCTGCAAACAGCTGGGACACCAGAATCAGGGTATTGCTATTTTGGCAATTGAATTTCACCCCAGAACAAAACATATGTTTTGACGGACACTATGAAACGTGGCCTGCAAACAGCTGGGACACCAGATTCAGGGTATTGCTATTTTGGCAATTGAATGTCACCCCAGAACAAAATATATGTTTTGGCGGACACTCATGAATTTTGGCCAGCAACAGCTGGAACCACTAGATTCAGGGTATTGCTATTTTGGCAATTGAATTTCACCCCAGAACAAAATATATGTTTTGACGGACACTATGAATCCTGGCCTGCAACAGCTGGGACACCAGATTCAGGGTATTGCTATTTTGGCAATTGAATGTCACCCCAGAACAAAATATATGTTTTTATGGACACTATGAATCCTGGCCTGCAACAGCTGGGACACCAGATTCAGGGTATTGCTATTTTGGCAATTGAATGTCACCCCAGAACAAAATATATGTTTTTACGGACACTATGAATCCTGGCCTGCAACAGCTGGGACACCAGATTCAGGGTATTGCTATTTTGGCAATTGAATTTCACCCCAGAACAAAATATATGTTTTGACGGACACTATGAATCCTGGCCTGCAACAGCTGGGACACCAGATTCAGGGTATTGCTATTTTGGCAATTGAATGTCACCCCAGAACAAAATATATGTTTTTGACGGACACTATGAATCCTGGCCTGCAACAGCTGGGACACCAGATTCAGGGTATTGCTATTTTGGCAATTGAATTTCACCCCAGAACAAAATATATGTTTTGACGGACACTATGAAACATGGCCTGCAACAGCTGGGACACCAGATTCAGGGTATTGCTATTTTGGCAATTGAATGTCACCCCAGAACAAAATATATGTTTTGACGGACACTATGAATCCTGGCCTGCAACAGCTGGGACACCAGATTCAGGGTATTGCTATTTTGGCAATTGAATGTCACCCCAGAACAAAATATATGTTTTTATGGACACTATGAATCCTGGCCTGCAACAGCTGGGACACCAGATTCAGGGTATTGCTATTTTGGCAATTGAATGTCACCCCAGAACAAAATATATGTTTTTGCGGACACTATGAATCCTGGCCTGCAACAGCTGGGACACCAGATTCAGGGTATTGCTATTTTGGCAATTGAATGTCACCCCAGAACAAAATATATGTTTTTGACGGACACTATGAATCCTGGCCTGCAACAGCTGGGACACCAGATTCAGGGTATTGCTATTTTGGCAATTGAATGTCACCCCAGAACAAAATATATGTTTTTATGGACACTATGAATCCTGGCCTGCAACAGCTGGGACACCAGATTCAGGGTATTGCTATTTTGGCAATTGAATTTCACCCCAGAACAAAATATATGTTTTGACGGACACTATGAAACGTGGCCTGCAACAGCTGGGACACCAGATTCAGGGTATTGCTATTTTGGCAATTGAATGTCACCCCAGAACAAAATATATGTTTTGACGGACACTATGAATCCTGGCCTGCAACAGCTGGGACACCAGATTCAGGGTATTGCTATTTTGGCAATTGAATGTCACCCCAGAACAAAATATATGTTTTTGCGGACACTATGAATCCTGGCCTGCAACAGCTGGGACACCAGATTCAGGGTATTGCTATTTTGGCAATTGAATGTCACCCCAGAACAAAATATATGTTTTTGCGGACACTATGAATCCTGGCCTGCAACAGCTGGGACACCAGATTCAGGGTATTGCTATTTTGGCAATTGAATGTCACCCCAGAACAAAATATATGTTTTTGACGGACACTATGAATCCTGGCCTGCAACAGCTGGGACACCAGATTCAGGGTATTGCTATTTTGGCAATTGAATGTCACCCCAGAACAAAATATATGTTTTTACGGACACTATGAATCCTGGCCTGCAACAGCTGGGACACCAGATTCAGGGTATTGCTATTTTGGCAATTGAATGTCACCCCAGAACAAAATATATGTTTTGACGGACACTATGAATCCTGGCCTGCAACAGCTGGGACACCAGATTCAGGGTATTGCTATTTTGGCAATTGAATGTCACCCCAGAACAAAATATATGTTTTTGACGGACACTATGAATCCTGGCCTGCAACAGCTGGGACACCAGATTCAGGGTATTGCTATTTTGGCAATTGAATGTCACCCCAGAACAAAATATATGTTTTGACGGACACTATGAATCCTGGCCTGCAACAGCTGGGACACCAGATTCAGGGTATTGCTATTTTGGCAATTGAATTTCACCCCAGAACAAAATATATGTTTTTACGGACACTATGAATCCTGGCCTGCAACAGCTGGGACACCAGATTCAGGGTATTGCTATTTTGGCAATTGAATGTCACCCCAGAACAAAATATATGTTTTTGACGGACACTATGAATCCTGGCCTGCAACAGCTGGGACACCAGATTCAGGGTATTGCTATTTTGGCAATTGAATGTCACCCCAGAACAAAATATATGTTTTGACGGACACTATGAATCCTGGCCTGCAACAGCTGGGACACCAGATTCAGGGTATTGCTATTTTGGCAATTGAATGTCACCTCAGAACAAAATATATGTTTTGACGGACACTATGAATCCTGGCCTGCAACAGCTGGGACACCAGATTCAGGGTATTGCTATTTTGGCAATTGAATGTCACCCCAGAACAAAATATATGTTTTGACGGACACTATGAATCCTGGCCTGCAACAGCTGGGACACCAGATTCAGGGTATTGCTATTTTGGCAATTGAATGTCACCCCAGAACAAAATATATGTTTTTGACGGACACTATGAATCCTGGCCTGCAACAGCTGGGACACCAGATTCAGGGTATTGCTATTTTGGCAATTGAATGTCACCCCAGAACAAAATATATGTTTTGACGGACACTATGAATCCTGGCCTGCAACAGCTGGGACACCAGATTCAGGGTATTGCTATTTTGGCAATTGAATTTCACCCCAGAACAAAATATATGTTTTGACGGACACTATGAAACCTGGCCTGCAACAGCTGGGACACCAGATTCAGGGTATTGCTATTTTGGCAATTGAATGTCACCCCAGAACAAAATATATGTTTTTGCGGACACTATGAATCCTGGCCTGCAACAGCTGGGACACCAGATTCAGGGTATTGCTATTTTGGCAATTGAATGTCACCCCAGAACAAAATATATGTTTTTGCGGACACTATGAATCCTGGCCTGCAACAGCTGGGACACCAGATTCAGGGTATTGCTATTTTGGCAATTGAATTTCACCCCAGAACAAAATATATGTTTTTGACGGACACTATGAATCCTGGCCTGCAACAGCTGGGACACCAGATTCAGGGTATTGCTATTTTGGCAATTGAATGTCACCCCAGAACAAAATATATGTTTTGATCGGACACTATGAATCCTGGCCTGCAACAGCTGGGACACCAGATTCAGGGTATTGCTATTTTGGCAATTGAATGTCACCCCAGAACAAAATATATGTTTTTACGGACACTATGAATCCTGGCCTGCAACAGCTGGGACACCAGATTCAGGGTATTGCTATTTTGGCAATTGAATTTCACCCCAGAACAAAATATATGTTTTGACGGACACTATGAATCCTGGCCTGCAACAGCTGGGACACCAGATTCAGGGTATTGCTATTTTGGCAATTGAATGTCACCCCAGAACAAAATATATGTTTTTGCGGACACTATGAATCCTGGCCTGCAACAGCTGGGACACCAGATTCAGGGTATTGCTATTTTGGCAATTGAATGTCACCCCAGAACAAAATATATGTTTTTACGGACACTATGAATCCTGGCCTGCAACAGCTGGGACACCAGATTCAGGGTATTGCTATTTTGGCAATTGAATGTCACCCCAGAACAAAATATATGTTTTTGCGGACACTATGAATCCTGGCCTGCAACAGCTGGGACACCAGATTCAGGGTATTGCTATTTTGGCAATTGAATTTCACCCCAGAACAAAATATATGTTTTGACGGACACTATGAATCCTGGCCTGCAACAGCTGGGACACCAGATTCAGGGTATTGCTATTTTGGCAATTGAATGTCACCCCAGAACAAAATATATGTTTTTGCGGACACTATGAATCCTGGCCTGCAACAGCTGGGACACCAGATTCAGGGTATTGCTATTTTGGCAATTGAATGTCACCCCAGAACAAAATATATGTTTTTGACGGACACTATGAATCCTGGCCTGCAACAGCTGGGACACCAGATTCAGGGTATTGCTATTTTGGCAATTGAATGTCACCCCAGAACAAAATATATGTTTTGACGGACACTATGAAATCCTGGCCTGCAACAGCTGGGACACCAGATTCAGGGTATTGCTATTTTGGCAATTGAATGTCACCCCAGAACAAAATATATGTTTTTGCGGACACTATGAATCCTGGCCTGCAACAGCTGGGACACCAGATTCAGGGTATTGCTATTTTGGCAATTGAATTTCACCCCAGAACAAAATATATGTTTTGACGGACACTATGAAACGTGGCCTGCAACAGCTGGGACACCAGATTCAGGGTATTGCTATTTTGGCAATTGAATGTCACCCCAGAACAAAATATATGTTTTGACAGACACTATGAAACTTGGCCTGCAACAGCTGGGACACCAGATTCAGGGTATTGCTATTTTGGCAATTGAATGTCACCCCAGAACAAAATACATGTTTTGACGGACACTATGAAACTTGGCCTGCAACAGCTGGGACACCAGATTCAGGGTATTGCTATTTTGGCAATTGAATGTAACCCCAGAACAAAATACATGTTTTTGCGGACACTATGAATCCTGGCCTGCAACAGCTGGGACACCAGATTCAGGGTATTGCTATTTTGGCAATTGAATGTCACCCCAGAACAAAATATATGTTTTTTTGGACACTATGAATCCTGGCCTGCAACAGCTGGGACACCAGAATCAGGGTATTGCTATTTTGGCAATTGAATTTCCCCCGCAGAACAAAATATATGTTTTTGCCGACACTATGAATCCTGGCCTGCAACACCTGGGACACCAGATTCAGGGTATTGCTATTTTGGCAATTGAATGTCACCCCTGAACAAAATATATGTTTTTGCGGACACTATGAATCCTGGCCTACAACATTTGGGACACCAGATTCAGGGTATTGCTATTTTGGCAATTGAATGTCACCCCAGAACAAAATATATGTTTTTGTGGACACTATGAATCCTGGCCTGCCACAGTTGGGACACCAGATTCAGGGTATTGCTATTTTGGCAATTGAATTTCACCCCAGAACAAAATATATGTTTTGACGGACACTATGAAACGTGGCCTGCAACAGCTGGGACACCAGATTCAGGGTATTGCTATTTTGGCAATTGAATGTCACCCCAGAACAAAATATATGTTTTTGCGGACACTATGAATCCTGGCCTGCAACAGCTGGGACACCAGATTCAGGGTATTGCTATTTTGGCAATTGAATTTCACCCCAGAACAAAATATATGTTTTGACGGACACTATGAAACATGGCCTGCAACAGCTGGGACACCAGATTAAGGGTATTGCTATTTTGGCAATTAAAGACACCCCAGAACAAAATATTTGTTTTGACAGACACTATGAAACGTGGCCTGCAACAGCTAGGACACCAGATTCAGGGTATTGCTATTTTGGCAATTGAATGTCACCCCATAACAAAATATATGTTTTTGTGGACACTATGAATCCTGGCCTGCAACAGCTGGGACACCAGATTCAGGGTATTGCAATTTTGGCAATTGAATGTCACCCCAGAACAAAATATATGTTTTTGCGGATACTATGAAATGTGGCCTGCAACAGCTGGGACACCAGATTCAGGATATTGCTATTTTGGCAATTGAATGTCACCCCAGAACAAAATATATGTTTTTGCGGACACTATGAAATGTGGCCTGCAACAGCTGGGACACCAGATTCAGGGTATTGCTATTTTGGCAATTGAATGTCACCCCAGAACAAAATATATGTTTTTGCAGACACTATGAATCCTGGCCTGCAACAGCTGGGACACCAGATTCAGGGTATTGCCATTTTGGCAATTGAATGTCACCTCAGAACAAAATATGTTTTTGCGGACACTATGAATCCTGGCCTGCAACAGTTGGGACACCAGATTCAGGGTATTGCTATTTTGGCAATTGAATTTCACCCCGGAACAAAATATATGTTTTGACGGACACTATGAAACGTGGCCTGCAACAGCTGGGACACCAGATTCAGGGTATTGCTATTTTGGAAATTGAATGTCAACCCAGAACAAAATATATGTTTTGACGGACACTATGAATCCTGGCCTGCAACAGCTGGGACACCAGATTCAGGGTATTACTATTTTGGCAATTGAATGTCACCCCAGAACAAAATATATGTTTTTGCGGACACTATGAATCCTGGCCTGCAACAGCTGGGACACCAGATTCAGGGTATTGCTATTTTGGCAATTGAATTTCACCCCAGAACAAAATATATGTTTTTGCGGACACTATGAATCCTTGCCTGAAACAGCTGGGACACCAGATTCAGGGTATTGCTATTTTGACAATTGAATGTCACCCCAGATCAAAATATATGTTTTTGCGGACACTATGAATCCTGGCCTGCAACAGCTGGGACACCAGATTCAGGGTATTGCTATTTTGGCAATTGAATGTCACCCCAGAACAAAATATATGTTTTTGCGGACACTATGAATCCTGGCCTGCCACAGCTGGGACACCAGATTCAGGGTATTGCTATTTTGGCAATTGAATGTCACCCCAGAACAAAATATATGTTTTTGCGGACACTATGAATCCTGGCCTGCAACAGTTGGGATACCAGATTCAAGGTATTGCTATTTTGCCAATTGAATTTCTTCCCAGAACAAAATAAATGTTTTTGCGGACACTATGAATCCTGGCCTGCAACAGCTGGGACACCAGATTCAGGGTATTGCTATTTTGGCAATTGAATGTCACCCCAGAACAAAATATGTTCTTGCGGACACTATGAATCCTGGCCTGCAACAGTTGGGACACCAGATTCAGGGTATTGCTATTTTGGCAATTGAATGTCACCCCAGAACAAAATATATGTTTTTGCAGACACTATGAATCCTGGCGTGCAACAGCTGGGACACCAGATTCAGGGTATTGCTATTTTGGCAATTGAATTTCACCCCAGAACAAAATATATGTTTTGACGGACACTATGAAACGTGGCCTGCAACAGCTGGGACACCAGATTTAGGGTATTGCTATTTTGGCAATTGAATGTCACCCCAGAACAAAATATATGTTTTTGCGGACACTATGAATCCTGGCCTGCAACAGTTGGGACACCAGATTCAGGGTATTGCTATTTTGGCAATTGAATGTCACCCTAGAACAAAATATATGTTATTGCGGACACTATGAATCCTGGCCTGCAACAGCTGGGACACCAGATTCAGGGTATTGCTATTTTGGCAATTGAATGTCACCCCAGAAAAAAATATATGTTTTTGCAGACACTATGAATCCTGGCCTGCAACAGTTGGGACACCAGATTAAGGGTATTGCTATTTTGGCAATTAAATGTCACCCCAGAACAAAATATATGTTTTTGCGGACACTATGAATCCTGGCCTGCAACAGTTAGGACACCAGATTCAGGGTATTGCTATTTTGGCAATTAAATTTCACCCCAGAACAAAATATATGTTTTGACGGACACTATGAAACGTGGCCTGCAACAGCTGGGACACCAGATTCAGGGTATTGCTATTTTGGCAATCGAATGTCACCCCAGAACAAAATATACTGTATGTTTTGGCGGACACTATTCTATTTTGCCAGCCACAGCTAAAACCACTGATTTATGGTATTGCTATTTTGTCAATTGAATTTCACCCGCAGACCAAATTATATGTTTTTGCGGGCACTATGAGTCCTGGCCTGCAACAGCTGGGACACCAGATTCAGGGTATTGCTATTTTGGCAATTGAATGTCACCCCAGAACAAAATATGTTTTTGCGGACACTATGAATCCTGGCCTGCAACAGTTGGGACACCAGATTCAGGCTATTGCTATTTTGGCAATTGAATTTCACCCCGGAACAAAATATATGTTTTGACGGACACTATGAAACGTGGCCTGCAACAGCTGGGACACCAGATTCAGGGTATTGCTATTTTGGCAATTGAATGTCACCCCAGAACAAAATATATGTTTTTGCGGACACTATGAATCCTGGCCTGCAACAGCTGGGACACCAGATTCAGGGTATTGCTATTTTGGCAATTGAATGTCACCCCAGAACAAAATATATGTTTTTGCGGACACTATGAATCCTGGCCTGCAACAGCTGGGACACCAGATTCATGGTATTGCTATTTTGGCAATTGAATTTCACCCCAGAACAAAATATATGCTTTGACGGACACTATGAAACGTGGCCTGCAACAGCTGGGACACCAGATTCAGGGTATTGCTATTTTGGCAATTGAATGTCACCCCAGAACAAAATATATGTTTTTCCGGACACTATGAATCCTGGCCTGCAACAGCTGGGACACCAGATTCAGGGTATTGCTATTTTGGCAATTGAATTTCACCCCAAAACAAAATATATGTTTTGACGGACACTATGAAACGTGGCCTGCAACAGCTGGGACACCAGATTCAGGGTATTGCTATTTTGGCAATTGAATGTCACCCCAGAACAAAATATATGTTTTTGCGGACACTATGAATCCTGGCCTGCAACAGCTATATTGCTATTTTGGCAATTGAATGTCACCCCAGAACAAAATATATGTTTTTGCGGACACTATGAAATGTGTCCTGCAACAGCTGGGACACCAGATTCAGGGTATTGCTATTTTGGCAATTGAATGTAACCTCAGAACAAAATATATGTTTTGGTGGACACTATTCTATTTTTCCAGCCACAGCTGAAACCACTGATTTATGGTATTACTATTTTGGCAATTGAATTTCACCCCAGAACAAAATATATGTTTTGGCGGACACTATGAAATCTGGCCTGCAACACCTGGGACACCAGATTCAGGGTATTGCTGTTTTCGCAATTGAATGTCACCCCAGAACAAAATATATGTTTTGACGGACACTATGAAACGTGGCCTGCAACAGCTGGGACACCAGATTCAGGGTATTGCTGTTTTCGCAATTGAATGTCACCCCAGAACAAAATATATGTTTTGACGGACACTATGAAACGTGGCCTGCAACAGCTGGGACACCAGATTCAGGGTATTGCTATTTTGGCAATTGAATTTCACCCCAGAACAAAATATATGTTTTGACGGACACTATGAAACGTGGCCTGCAACAGCTGGGACACCAGATTCAGGGTATTGATATTTTGGCAGATTAATTTCACCCCAGAAAAAAATAGATGTTTTGCAGGCCACTATGAAATCTGGCCTGCAACAGCTGGGACACCAGATTCAGGGTATTGCTATTTTGGCAGATTAATTTCACCCCAGAACAAAATATATGTTTTGGCGGACACTATTCTATTTTGCCAGCCACAGCTGAAACCACTGATTTATGGTATTGCTATTTTGGCAATTGAATGTCACCCCAGAACAAAATATTTGTTTTGCAAGACACTATGAAATCTGGCCTGCAACAGCTGGGACACCAGATTCAGGGTATTGCTATTTTGGCAGATTAATTTCACCCCAGAAAAAAATATATGTTTTGGCGGACACTATTTTATTTTGCCAGCCACAGCTGAAACCACTGATTTATGGTATTGCTATTTTGGCAATTGATTTTCACCCAAAAACAAAATATATGTTTTGGCAGACACTATTATACTTTGCCAGCCAGTGCTTGGACACCAGATTCAAGGTATTGCTATTTTCGCAATTGAATTTCACCACAGAAAATAATCTATCCTTTGCCAGACAGCAGACAGTATTACACTTGGTTAGCCAAAGCTGGAACACCAGATTTAGGGGATTGGTGTTTTGGCAATTGTATTTAACCCCTTAATAAAATATAGAAATTACTATCCTGAGTTTCTAGGAATGACAATAAGCACAGCCAAGCCCCTGATGTCGGATATAGCAAAAAAAAAAAAACTAGTATTGATGGATTGATGGACTTGGTGGCAGCTTGTTCTGGTGCACCACAAGTCAAAAAATGGCCGCCGATCACCCCAGAAAAAAGTGACAGAAAAACGCTCTGTGCAGCCTAAAAACCAGTGAGCATTTAACTAGCAGAAGTTGAATCATTCATAGCTGTAGATCGATCAGTTTATTAGTTGCTGTTGCTGACTTTTCCCTGCCTAATCTCGCCCTCTCAGAAGCTGCATCCTCTCCCTATACTAATCAGAGCAGTGTGACGTGCGTCGCTACGTGACTCTAGCTTAAATAGAGGCTGGGTAACATGCTGCACTTGGCCAATCACAGCCATTCCATTAGTAGGCATGGCTGTGATGGCTTCTTAGGGCAAAAAGTAAAACGCTAGCTGATTGGCTGCTGTGCAGCCGTTTAGAAAGCCAGAAGAAATCACCAAACAACGGACCCGAACCCGAACTTTTTTGAAACGTTCGGTACGAACCCGAACTATGCTCGAACTGTTTGCTCACCACTACTCATGTGCTGAAAGAGCCCTGTTACCTATTTTTGTGTTGGAATGTCCATGACTTATTTTAAACCTGCAGATCTTGCACATGGCTGTAATTTTGTGTGCCAAAAAACACAATGCAGGATTCACTAGCACAGAGCTAGAGGCAGCCGAGCTTGGGACATTTTGAGCCTGCACCCACAGTATCAGCGCATCACCAGTTCCCAAGCTGACCACAATAGAAAGCGGTCTGGCCGTGCTAATTCTTTTAGAGGTTTTGACAGTACAGTACAATAGAATATTCGCCATATCTTCGTGAATTCAAGAATTTGCGAATATGTTTTTGATTGCGAAAATCGGCAATGTAATATGCGCGTATTGCGCGCGCAATACAGGCGTGGATCACTTTTGAGACTTTTTTCAAGCTGCTAGAAGTTTCCTGAGACTATAGAAAATGGTTGGCAAGGCAGAACATTACAATAGCTTTATAAGCAGTGCTTTGGAGAGTGCTCCAAAATATTCTCGATTGCGCAAATCGGCACTAATGATGTGAATATTTTGGCGCAATACGTGCAACTTCACATTTTAGCAGGTCTGACTACATATTAGTGATTGGTGCACTACATATTGTTGTAAACTTGTGACATCACAGCACTATGTATGTATGTATTGTGGGGAGTCGCTCTGGTAGATAGCAGTGCGGGTGCAGTATAGAGGCAAAACGGAGTCCAGAAAGTGCAGCAAACAGTGTTTAATTCACACTTGTAGCAAATACACAGCAAACAGTCACTTGGTGTTAATTCACACCCATCAGAAAACGTGCAGCAAAACGAAATAGTCAAAAACAGGTTCCAGTCACCTGGGAGGCTTTAGGTGCAGGTTCGCACCTGGCTGTCAGTCCAGCCGCAAGGCGATCGACCTCCGGCTTCCAGGTCGTCTGCACTCCTCCTTGCTTGGGGTCTTGCTTCCAGCCCAGAGAACTCCACACAGCACAGCATGGATCAGCACTCCCAGACTCAAGTGATTCCACAGCCTAACAGCAGCTCCAGGACAATCACCCTCAGCTGCTGAGGAGGCTGCCTTTTAAAGGCCCGGATAAAGTCCGGCCTGGACCGTGGGGAATAGGCACCCACCCAACTCTTTGCCTACTCCCAGTAAGAGCCGCCCGGATTGGCTTTGCAGCCAAACTAAAAACAAGGTGTCAAACAGCACTAGCTGCTGCTGACACACGAAAACCCGGCTCTTACCTCACCGAGGCCAGGAACCTCGGTGACACGTACCTGCCATCGACCACGGTACCTTGCACCCTCTTACAATATGTATGGACAGCAGAACCAGAATCAGCTACACGATATCACGATCTAATCTACACTGACTATCTTCCACTAATTATCTGTAACTAACTATCTAATGTAATGACACAACAAAGCAGAGTGCACAGCAATAACACTGCTTTCTCTCTCAGAACTGCAAGAAAATGGACAAAATGGCTGCTGGGGAGGTTCTTATATACTAAAGGGGTAAGCAACTTTTCTATTGGTTGCTAGGGATGTTGCTAAGCTCAGACAAAGACATTGCAGCCTTCTCGTTGGCCCACAAGCAAGAAGCAGGAAGGGAACATGGGTTCAGAAGAAAAAAAAAATCTAGAATATTCGTGAATACGAATATATAGCACTATATTCTAAATGTTCGTGAATTCTCAAAGTCGCGACATTCGCGATTTAAATTCGCAATTCAAATATTCACGCCCAACACTATTCACTAACTGACGTACTAAGTGGTGGGGATTTGTTGCCTCTTCTTAGGAATAAAGAAGGTGCCCCACTAGAATGGGCAGTGAAAACAGAGAGGATACAACTGAAAGGCTTCTTTGGGGCTTCCCCAAGGAAAAGTGGGAGGAATGCTGTGAGCCTGTGACCCCTGGATCCAAGCACTATGTCAGATTCAGAGGTGATATCCACATTATACTGCTGTGATAGAGAGAAAAAAATGAGCCACCCAGTCCACAATGTCCTCCTCTTTGTCATACATAATCATGTTGTGTCTTTTGGATGCCTGGGAGAACTGTGGCCTACCACTACTACTACTACTGCCTAGATGGCTGCTGCTGATACTACCTAAATTCTGGCTCTGGGAGGACGATGCCTGGATCTTTCGTTTTGAACTCTTCTGTTTTCCAGATATTTTATAATGAGGCCTCATGGAAACTCACAAGATTCCTAAATAGAAAGTTATGGGTTAATTGTAGCAAAATTGCAATTCTGTTTATTTCCCCTCAAAACCTCCAATATAATGGTGCAGAAATGGCCTTTAAGATTTCTGCCTACTGTGTTATTTGCATTTAAAAATGCAAGTTCAAAAAATACCTTCCTTCACTATTGCAAACTTGTACACACGTTGCAAACCTGTAATGCAATTACCTCCCCCCCCCTTCGAAACCATCCATATACCGATGCACTATTGGGGTGCTGTGCTTGCAATAAGCCTATGTAGAAACTTGAAATTTTGAGAAAAAAATAAATCTTTGTTAAAATTATGAAAAAAGGTCGGTAACTGATTTCTGTCTTCTGTGTTATTTGAATTTTAAAAGTTAAAAATTATTTCTGACTACAATGTAATTTGGGTTTAGTAAAACTGGTATACAAATAGTGCTCTTGCCATAAAAAGTATTTGAAAAAAATGTGCAATTGCCAAGCAGCAGAAAACTATTGGAGTGCTGTGCTTGCAATAAGCCTATGTAGAAACTTGAGATTTTGAGAAAAAAAATCAATCTCTTTGTTTAAATGATGAAAAAATATATTGTTTTCTTGCAGGTTGGTTTTCTAAGACAGAACTGCTAGTACTGCAGCAGCAGCTGTATTAGGTAGTGTTCCCAGCCCTTCAGCAAATCACTCCCTCAAAACTTTTCTGCTGTATATTGTTTAAAATCAATTTTCTGATCCTTAATATATCTGTCAGTCTGTCTGTCTGTCTTTCCATCTATGAAAAGCTCTTACCCTGTATCCTATCCCTCTCTCTAAAATATTTTTCAATCAAGTTATTCAGTCTACCTAAGTAAACATATATACCTTCCAAGTCCTTAACACTGTCCATGTAAGACCCTAAACTCAAACGAAAAGTTGTCCAGAACATGGTTAAAAACCATTCCATCTTCATTAATAATGTTAAAAATTCCAGCGACTTATGCCATATTACGGCAAATGCTTTTCGATCTTGGCATTGATCTTAGTCATGGCATAATGGCATTGTCACAAACCAGTGGGTGTGAACCCCCTTTGCCACGTGTCCTACCTCCTCTTAATGTGTTGTCTAAGTGAACCCCTCATTCTTAACAGTACCCCTGATGGTGGGGATCGACTTTCCCGAGGAGAACATCAGGTCGATACCTCTTGAAGAGGATTGGAACACGAGGCAGCTGGTCCAGAGGCAACAGTGCAGAACCGAAGGATGAGGCAGAAGCAAAGTCAAACAATCAGTAGATCAGGGCAGGTGGCACAGGTACAGCTCAGGTAATCCGGGTCAGCAACAGGAGAGTGAAGGCAAGCAGTCAGGGATCAAGCAGGTAGCAGAGTCCAGGAACACAAGCACGGGTCAGGTATACAGGTAAACAAGCAGAGATATTAGCAACCTTGCAGGACACTAGGACTTTGACGCTCAGGCATCTGGGAAGGGGGCTGAGCCACTTATACACGTGCAGGAGGGCTAGGATTGGTCAGTGAGGTCACATGATCTAACATATAAAGCACAGTGAAGCGTGCTGGCCCTTAAGGAAGTGATGCAGGGAACAAGCAACACACATGCTGTGGCCAGGGCTGAAAGGAAACTGTGGAGCGGATCCAAGAACAAACAGTACCTACAAGGACAGAGCCCTAGACTGCAGCGGTGAATGGGGATGCACTGGCAGCAGATCACTGCTGAACATGGCACCCGGGACCACGGCGCCAAGCAGGGGAACAGCGGCACATAGCAGCTGCTGTTACAGTACCCCCCTTCCCCTACGCCCCCTCTTCTTGAGTCCATGACGAGACAGAAACCCTTTTTCCCAGTTCGGAGCATGAATGTTCTCCTCTGGTTCCCAAGTCCTCTCCTCAGGACCAAAGCCTTTCCAGTCCACAAGATAGTAGGTCTTCTTGCCATGCTTTTTGATGTCCAGGATGTCTTTGATCTCAAATACCTCGTCAGAATCTCCATATAACAGAGTTGGAGTAGAAGGAGACGTAAAGAAGCGATTAAGAACTACTGGTTTCAGTAAGGACACATGGAAGGCATTAGGAATCCCCAGAGAGAGAGGCAGACGTAACTTATAAGTCATTTCGTTGATCTTCCTCAATACTTCAAAGTAAGGAACCTAGGAACAAACTTGAAACTGGGAACCCTTAAGCGGATATTTTTAGAGGAGAGCCATACCTTATCTCCAGGTGAGAACTGAGGCGGTTCTCCTCTTCTCTTGTCTGTATTCGTTTTCATGCGAGTTACCGCTTTGCTGATGCAGTCCTTGGTGTTATGCCAAATCTTCAAAAAATCCTTAAAAGCGAAATCCACAGGTGGTACCCCAGACGATGTAGCAACAGGGAGAGTAGTACGAGAGTGTTGTCAATAAACAACAAAGAATGGAGAGGATCCAGTAGACTCACTAGAATGGTTGTTATAGGAGAACTCAGCCCAAGGTAACAATTGTACCCAGTTGTCGTGTTGGGCCAAAACAAAATGCCAGAGATAGTTCTCCAATATTTGATTGACCCACACTACTTGCCCGTTGGTCTGGGGATGATAACCGGAAGAGAAGTCTAGCTCAATTTCAAGCAACTGGCAAAGAGCTCTCCAGAGCTTAGAGGTAAACTGTACTCAGCAATCAGAAACAATATGCCAAGGTAGTCTATGGAAGCGGAATATGTGTTTCACGAACAGGTTAGCAAGTTCAGCAGCCGAAGGCAGTCCAGCCAAAAGAAACAAAGTGTGCTATCTTGGAGAACCAGTCCACGACCACCCAGATAGCCGTACATCTGGCAGAAGAGAGCAGATTCGTAACCAAATCCATGTGGGGCATCAGGAACAGGAAGAGGTAACAACAGCCCTGGTGGCTTGGTCCTGGAGACTTTATTCTGAGCACAAACTGTGCAGGCAGACACAATATTTACGCACATCCTTAGGCAGAGTAGGCCACCAGTAGTGGTGTGACAAAAGTTTTAAGGTCTTGAGGATTTCTGGGTAACCAGCCATGTTGGGGTTGTGCCCCCAATCTAGAATGCACATTCTCTTGGCAGATGGCACAAATGTCCTCCTGGGAGGGATGTATTTGACCATGATGAGGCCCCAGTGATCAAATGAGCAGGATCTACAATGTACTGGGGCTCCTCCTTCTGGTTGGAGAAGTCAAATGACCGACACAGAGCATCCATTTTGTTGTTTTTCTTGGCTGGGCAAAAGTGAAGCTCAAAATCAGATGCTGGGCTCCCTCCAATAGATAACTCCACTCCTCCAAGGCTAGTTTTATGGCCAGAAGCTCTATATCTCCTATACAGTAATTCCTCTCAGCAGGGAAGAAGAGCTTGGAGAAAAATCCACATGTTAACATCTTGCCCTTGGAACATTTCAGCAGTAAAACAGCACCAGCTCCTATAGAGGAGGCATCCACTTCTAAAAAAAAATTGGCGGGATACATCAGGATGACGCAGAACAGGTGCAGAAGCAAAGGACCTCTTTAATTGAACGAAAGATGCTTCAGCCTCAGGAGGCCAGGCAATCACCCCTTTCTTATTAAGAGCAGAGATCGGAGATGTAAGAGATGAAAAATTCGGGATGAACTGATGGTAGAAATTAGCGAATCCAAGAAAGAGCTGTGTGGCACGAAGACCCCATGGCCAGTCCATTTCAATTTTTCAAGATCTATCTGCAACCCGGCATCCAAGATGATGAGTCCAAGAAACGGTATGGTAGATTTTTCAAAGATGCATTTCTTGAGTTTGGCATAAAGTCGATTCTCTCCCAACCACTGTAAAACTGAACGTACATGCCTCCGGTGAGTGGTAAAATCTGGATATTAGATCAGAATATCATCAAGGTACACTATTTTTACGCAGAAGATATTGCTGGTCCTGGAAGATATTGCTTACCAACTCCCGGAATACTGCGGGAGCATTGCACAGACTGAAGGGCATAACGAGATAGTCGTAGTGACCGTCACGAGTGTTGAAAACAGTCTTCCACTCATCGCCCTTTCGAATGCAGATAAGGTTGTATGCACCGTGCAGGTCTAATTTTGTGAAGACGTTAGCTCTCCAGATCCTGTCAAAGAGTTTGGAGATTAGTGAAAGAGGGTATCTTTTCTTGACTGTGACCTTATTTAGACCTCGATAGTCGATACAGGGCCTTAAGGATCCATCTTTTTTCTGCACAAAGAAGAACCCAGCACCAGCTGGTGAAGTAGAATACCAGATAAACCCCCTCTCCAGATTCTTCTTGATATAATCAGACATCGCTTGGGTCTTGGGAAGCTAGAGTGAGAAGACTCGATTACGAGGAGGAGTGGCACCAGTAAGAAGGTCAATCAGACAATCATATGGACGGTGAGGAGTCAGGGTCTCAGCTTCTTTCATACTGAAGACATCCGCAAACCTGGCATACTGCTGCGGAAGTCCAGACAGGTCTTCAAGTACAGTAGGCGAGGAAGCAGGATGGACCTCTGATAAGCAGGTGGACTGACAGGATGATCCCCAACACAGAATCTTACTGGAGTGCCAGTGCAGAACTGTAGTGTACTGACACAGCCAGGGAAGACATGGGATAACCAGATTCACGGACCCTGGCAGCACATAGAAGGCGATCATCTCTGAATGCAGAACCCCTATTTGCAACTTAAGAGGCATAGTGACAGAAAGCACAGGTTCGGGAAGTGGCAGTCCATTTACGGGAGCCACTGACAGAGGCCTTTCTAGACGGATGGTAGGGAGCCGGTACTGATGGACGAGAGATTGCTGATTGAAGTTACTGGCTGACCCAGAGTCCAAGAATGCAGGCACAGACAGTGTGACTCCCTTGTTAGAGAGAGTCACCAGAACTGAAAGTTTCTGAGAGGACTTCTCCTTGTTTAGGACCACCTCTCCAACCGATCCTAGACATTGGTGTTTCTCAGCTTCTGTGTACAATTACGCACAATGTAAGCCTTGCTTCCACAATACAGACACAGGTTCTCTGCTTTGCGGCGTAGACATTCCTGGTCAGACAATCAAAGGCACTCTATTTGCATGGGCTCTTCAGATGGGGTGCACACTAGAGGAAGAATCGGCCTCTGGAAGAATAAAGCCAAGCGAGGTTATTTTCTAGTGCATGCGACCTCCTTAAAACGTTCCCTGAAACGCATATCTATTCATGTGGCCAAGGTGATCAGGTCATTCGGATGGTCGCAACCAGATAATTCATCTTCAATCCAGTCAGAAAGGCCCTCCCAAAACACCTCCAGTTGAGACTTATTGTTCCATGCAAGTTCGGCAGCCAGGGTACGAAACTGGATGGCGTACTGACCTACAGACAAGGAACCCTGTCGTAGACGCAGCAGAGCGGATGCAGTGGAGTACCTGGGGCCGGGTACTTTAAAGACCAGCCGGAAGGTAGCCAGGAAAGACTGCAGATAGTGGTCTCTGGAGTTCTCAAATAGGATTTTCCCAAGCAAGGGCCTCATCGGACAGCAAGGACACAATAAAGGAAATCTTGGACCACTCAGTGGGAAACCTCTGCCCATGATGCAATTCAAATTGGATCAGGAACTGGTTAACGAAGGCATGACAGGTTTTAGGATCTCCACCATAGCGTGATGGCGGATGGAGTTGCACATCAGCGGCACAGAAATCCAGATTCACCGGTATGGGTATTGCAGGGGTAGTAGTGACTGGCGACCCTGCAGTAGCTGGAGGATAGATGGCATCCAGATGAGCAGTGACATTTTGCATGAACTGCATCATGACATCCTGACGTTCGCTATGATGCATCACTTCTGGAGATGAGCGAACTGAATCAAAGTGGAATTCGATCCGAATTTCAGGAAAAATTTGATTTGCAGCGAAGGCAAATTTCCTCGCGCTTTGTGGTAATGAATAGCAATTTTTCCTAAAATGGCAGACACATGTGTGAGGGCTGAGGACATGGGGCAAAGAACTCTGGGAAGGTGGGATCACCAAGATTGACATGCATGCATGCAGCCAATAAGCAGTCAGCCAGCCCTGTGAGGTCACAGCCCTTTAAATACGGCAGCCATTTTAGACCATTTTCCAGCGTTAGGAGTGCAGGGATAGATGTGAGTAGGCGCTAGGGACAGCAATTGGAAAAAGCTAATTGTGAAAAATAAAACTGAAAAAACGATTTATAAGTGCAGGGATAGGATGGGGAGGAATCTTTTGACAGCATCTTAGTGCAGTGAGAGACGGCAGAAGGTGCTAGGGAGAGTGCTAAAAAAGCGATTTACAAGGGCAGGGAAAGATAATTTGGGGATCCAAATAGCCATTATACAGCTCTGTCATTCCAGCAATTTGTTATTGGGGTGCAAGAGCTATGTTAGAAAACCTTTAGTGGCTAATATCTGTGGAAAAAGAAATATATCTATGCAGTTCACTTCTGCAGTTATTTGCAGTAAAAGCGTTTAGTGGCCTATTTCATTACAAAAAGAAAAATATGTACCCAGTTCACTTCTGCAGCTTTATGTGCTTAGAGCGTTTGGTGATGTATTTCTCTAGTACTAGAAAAATATATGCGCCGTTTACTGTTGCCGTTATTTGCGGTAAAAGCGTTTAGTGGCCTATTTTATTGCAAAAAGAAAAATATATGCACAGTTCACTTCTGCAGCTATATGTGCTGAGAGCGTTTAGTGACGTATTTCTGTACTACAAGAAAAATATATGCGCAGTTCAATTCTGCAGCTATATGTGGTGAAAGCGTTTAGTGACGTCTTTCTGTACTACAAGAAAAATATATACGCAGTTCACTTCTGCAGTTATTTGGGGTTAAATGCGTTTAGTGAGGTATTTCTTTTCTACAAGAAAAATATATACGTAGTTCAATGTTGCCGTTTCTTGCGGTAAAAGCGTTTATAGGCCTATTTCATTGCAAACAGAAAAATATATACGCAGTTTACTTCTGCAGTTATTTGGGGTTAAAAGCATTTAATGACATATTTCTGTACTACAAGTATTAAGGCCGATTTATTGGCCTGGATTTGTGGGAGGGGCGCCCTGCTGCCTATTTTACCTGCTGGCGTCCTGCACAGGCCACAGGCATTTTTCAGCGCTGCCCTACTTCCGGTCACGTGACTCGCGGCAGTTCCGTCGGCATCCAGACAGCCCGTGTTGCGGGTAAGTACAGCTGCTTCTTAGTGCAGCTTCGGTTCTTTAGTCCGGTCGGTAGGGACGGCTCCTTTAAGGTAGGTGTGCTGTTCCAGCTTTTATTCTTCTATTTCATTGTAATTGCTGTGTTCACATTATCTACCATCACTATGTTGTGTAACGCTGCCACCCTGTGGTTATTCTTATAATACATTTTATAGTGTGTTATGTAAATTTCCATTGCAATGCTCTCCTCCCTTTTTTGTGACATCACTTCCCCTGGAAGGTCCTTCGTCTTTCCTCTTTGCTGCAGACTTCAAGCTGGCAAATCAATAAATTATCAAAGCTTCACCTTTGTATTCTCCTCACTGGATTATCACATGCAACTGGTGGCTGTATCTGGAGATATTAGTCAGTTCAGCTATCTACCATTGCTTGTACAGGGACTATCACTCACAATTAATCAAGGGATTTCTCTAACATACATCTGTGGCAGAATAGTCAAAAGGAAGCTTAAATGTATAGTCTTGCATGTCTACACGCAGTCTGCCAGCAAACTTAGAGCTGTCCACCATCTTACACGCACGTGGCTTCATAAGCACAGTGCACAAGCTGAAATACCCTCTTAAAGAGACAGTACCACTTAAACAGGAATAACATGTCCACAAGAGGCTTAGTGGATCACTCAGTAACTGAACATACAGAAAGTCACCCTGCTCCCAAAA
>CM065597.1:113840474-113859129 GCA_033119425.1 Bufotes viridis | reverse complement strand
CGCTAAAACATATATTTTGTTCTGGGGTGAAATTCAATTCCTAAAATAGCAATACCATAAATCAGTGGTTTCAGCCGTTGGCTGGCAAAATAGAATAGTGTCCGCCAAAACATATATTTTGTTCTGGGGTGAAATTAATCTGGCAAAATAGCAATACCCTGAATCTGGTGTCCCAGCAGTTGCAGGCCAGATTTCATAGTGTCTGCTAAAACATATATTTTGTTCTGGGGTGAAATTAATCTGGCAAAATAGCAATACCCTGATTCTGGTGTCCCAGCAGTTGCAGGCCAGATTTCATAGTGTCTGCCAAAACACATATTTTGTTCTGGGGTGAAATTAATTTTGCAAAATAGCAATACCCTGATTCTGGTGTCCCAGCAGTTGCAGGCCAGATTTCATAGTGTCTGCCAAAACACATATTTTGTTCTGGGGTGAAATTAATTTTGCAAAATAGCAATACCCTGATTCTGGTGTCCCAGCAGTTGCAGGCCAGATTTCATAGTGTCTGCCAAAACACATATTTTGTTCTGGGGTGAAATTAATTTTGCAAAATAGCAATACCCTGAATCTGGTGTCCCAGCAGTTGCAGGCCAGATTTCATAGTGTCCGCCAAAACATATATTTTGTTCTGGGGTGAAATTAATCTGGCAAAATAGCAATACCCTGATTCTGGTGTCCCAGCAGTTGCAGGCCAGATTTCATAGTGTCCGCTAAAACATATATTTTGTTCTGGGGTGAAATTAATCTGGCAAAATAGCAATACCCTGAATCTGGTGTCCCAGCATTTGCAGGCCAGATTTCAAAGTGTCTGATAAAACATATATTTTGTTCTGGGGTGAAATTAATCTGGCAAAATAGCAATACCCTGAATCTGTTGTCCCAGCAGTTGCAGGTCAGATTTCATAGTGTCCGCTAAAACATATATTTTGTTCTGGGGTGAAATTCAATTCCTAAAATAGCAATACCATAAATCAGTGGTTTCAGCCGTTGGCTGGCAAAATAGAATAGTGTCCGCCAAAACATATATTTTGTTCTGAAGTGAAATTAATCTGGCAAAATAGCAATACCCTGAATCTGGTGTCCCAGCAGTTGCAGGCCAGACTTCATAGTGTCTGCCAAAACATATATTTTGTTCTGGTGTGAAATAAATTTTGCAAAATAGCAATACCCTGAATCTGTTGTCCCAGCAGTTGCAGGTCAGATTTCATAGTGTCCGCTAAAACATATATTTTGTTCAGGGGTGAAATTCAATTCCTAAAATAGCAATACCATAAATCAGTGGTTTCAGCCTTGGCTGGCAAAATAGAATAGTGTCCGCCAAAACATATATTTTGTTATGAAGTGAAATTAATCTGGCAAAATAGCAATACCCTGAATCTGGTGTCCCAGCAGTTGCAGGTCAGATTTCATAGTGTCTGCTAAAACATATATTTTGTTCTGGGGTGAAATTCAATTCCTAAAATAGCAATACCATAAATCAGTGGTTTCAGCCTTGGCTGGCAAAATAGAATAGTGTCTGCCAAAACATATATTTTGTTCTGAAGTGAAATTAATCTGGCAAAATAGCAATACCCTGAATCTGGTGTCCCAGCAGTTGCAGGCCAGACTTCATAGTGTCTGCCAAAACACATATTTTGTTCTGGTGTGAAATAAATTTTGCAAAATAGCAATACCCTGAATCTGTTGTCCCAGCAGTTGCAGGTCAGATTTCATAGTGTCCGCTAAAACATATATTTTGTTCTGGGGTGAAATTCAATTCCTAAAATAGCAATACCATAAATCAGTGGTTTCAGCCTTGGCTGGCAAAATAGAATAGTGTCCGCCAAAACATATATTTTGTTATGAAGTGAAATTAATCTGGCAAAATAGCAATACCCTGAATCTGGTGTCCCAGCAGTTGCAGGCCAGATTTCATAGTGTCTGCTAAAACATATATTTTGTTCTGGGGTGAAATTAATATGACAAAATAGCAATTCCCAAAATCTGTTGTCCCAGCAGTTGCAGGTCAGATTTCATAGTGTCTGCTAAAACATATATTTTGTTCTGGGGTGAAATTCAATTCCTAAAATAGCAATACCATAAATCAGTGGTTTCAGCCTTGGCTGGCAAAATAGAATAGTGTCCGCCAAAACACATATTTTGTTCTGGGGTGAAATTAATCTGGCAAAATAGCAATACCCTGATTCTGGTGTCCCAGCAGTTGCAGGCCAGATTTCATAGTGTCTGCCAAAACACATATTTTGTTCTGGGGTGAAATTAATTTTGCAAAATAGCAATACCCTGATTCTGGTGCCCCAGCAGTTGCAGGCCAGATTTTATAGTGTCTGCCAAAACACATATTTTGTTTTGTGGTGAAATTAATTTTGCAAAATAGTAATACCCTGAATCTGGTGTCCCAGCAGTTGCAGGCCAGATTTCATAGTGTCCGCCAAAACATATATTTTGTTCTGGGGTGAAATTAATCTGGCAAAATAGCAATACCCTGATTCAGGTGTCCCAGCAGTTGCAGGCCAGATTTCATAGTGTCAGCATAAAACATATATTTTGTTCTGGGGTGAAATTAATCTGGCAAAATAGCAATACCCTGATTCTGGTGTCCCAGCAGTTGCAGGCCAGATTTCATAGTGTCTGCTAAAACATATATTTTGTTCTGGGGTGAAATTAATCTGGCAAAATAGCAATACCCTGATTCTGGTGTCCCAGCAGTTTGCAGGCCAGATTTCATAGTGTCTGCCAAAACACATATTTTGTTCTGGGGTGAAATTAATTTGGCAAAATAGCAATACCCTGAATCTGGTGTCCCAGCAGTTGCAGGCCAGATTTCATAGTGTCCGCCAAAACATATATTTTGTTCTGGGGTGAAATTAATCTGGCAAAATAGCAATACCCTGATTCTGGTGTCCCAGCAGTTGCAGGCCAGATTTCATAGTGTCTGCCAAAACACATATTTTTGTTCTGGGGTGAAATTAATCTGGCAAAATAGCAATACCCTGATTCTGGTGTCCCAGCAGTTGCAGGCCAGATTTCATAGTGTCTGCCAAAACATATATTTTGTTCTGGGGTGAAATTAATCTGGCAAAATAGCAATACCCTGATTCTGGTGTCCCAGCAGTTTGCAGGCCAGATTTCATAGTGTCTGCCAAAACACATATTTTGTTCTGGGGTGAAATTAATCTGGCAAAATAGCAATACCCTGATTCTGGTGTCCCAGCAGTTGCAGGCCAGATTTCATAGTGTCCGCCAAAACATATATTTTGTTCTGGGGTGAAATTAATCTGGCAAAATAGCAATACCCTGATTCTGGTGTCCCAGCAGTTGCAGGCCAGATTTCATAGTGTCTGCCAAAACACATATTTTGTTCTGGGGTGAAATTAATCTGGCAAAATAGCAATACCCTGATTCTGGTGTCCCAGCAGTTGCAGGCCAGATTTCATAGTGTCTGCCAAAACACATATTTTGTTCTGGGGTGAAATTAATCTGGCAAAATAGCAATACCCTGATTCTGGTGTCCCAGCAGTTGCAGGCCAGATTTCATAGTGTCTGCCAAAACACATATTTTGTTCTGGGGTGAAATTAATCTGGCAAAATAGCAATACCCTGATTCTGGTGTCCCAGCAGTTGCAGGCCAGATTTCATAGTGTCTGCCAAAACACATATTTTGTTCTGGGGTGAAATTAATTTTGCAAAATAGCAATACCCTGAATCTGGTGTCCCAGCAGTTGCAGGCCAGATTTCATAGTGTCCGCCAAAACATATATTTTGTTCTGGGGTGAAATTAATCTGGCAAAATAGCAATACCCTGATTCTGGTGTCCCAGCAGTTGCAGGCCAGATTTCATAGTGTCTGCCAAAACATATATTTTGTTCTGGGGTGAAATTAATCTGGCAAAATAGCAATACCCTGATTCTGGTGTCCCAGCAGTTGCAGGCCAGATTTCATAGTGTCTGCCAAAACACATATTTTGTTCTGGGGTGAAATTAATTTGGCAAAATAGCAATACCCTGAATCTGGTGTCCCAGCAGTTGCAGGCCAGATTTCATAGTGTCCGCTAAAACATATATTTTGTTCTGGGGTGAAATTAATCTGGCAAAATAGCAATACCCTGATTCTGGTGTCCCAGCAGTTGCAGGCCAGATTTCATAGTGTCTGCCAAAACACATATTTTGTTCTGGGGTGAAATTAATCTGGCAAAATAGCAATACCCTGATTCTGGTGTCCCAGCAGTTGCAGGCCAGATTTCATAGTGTCTGCCAAAACACATATTTTGTTCTGGGGTGAAATTAATTTTGCAAAATAGCAATACCCTGAATCTGGTGTCCCAGCAGTTGCAGGCCAGATTTCATAGTGTCTGCCAAAACACATATTTTGTTCTGGGGTGAAATTAATTTTGCAAAATAGCAATACCCTGATTCTGGTGTCCCAGCAGTTGCAGGCCAGATTTCATAGTGTCTGCCAAAACACATATTTTGTTCTGGGGTGAATTTAATCTGGCAAAATAGCAATATCCTGAATCTGTTGTCCCAGCAGTTGCAGGCCAGATTTCATAGTGTCTGCCAAAACACATATTTTGTTCTGGGGTGAAATTAATCTGGCAAAATAGCAATATCCTGAATCTGTTGTCCCAGCAGTTGCAGGTCAGATTTCATAGTGTCCGCTAAAACATATATTTTGTTCTGAGGTTAAATTCAATTCCTAAAATAGCAATACCATAAATCAGTGGTTTCAGCCTTGGCTGGTAAAATAGAATAGTGTCCGCCAAAACATATATTTTGTTCTGGGGTGAAATTAATCTGGCAAAATAGCAATACCCTGATTCAGGTGTCCCAGCAGTTGCAGGCCAGATTTCATAGTGTCCGCCAAAACATATATTTTGTTCTGGGGTGAAATTAATCTGGCAAAATAGCAATACCCTGATTCAGGTGTCCCAGCAGTTGCAGGCCAGATTTCATAGTGTCTGCTAAAACATATATGTTGTTCTGGGGTGAAATTAATCTGGCAAAATAGCAATACTCTGAATCTGTTGTCCCAGCAGTTGCAGGTCAGATTTCATAGTGTCCGCTAAAACATATATTTTGTTCTGGGGTGAAATTCAATTCTTAAAATAGCAATACCATAAATCAGTGGTTTCAGCCTTGGCTGGCAAAATAGAATAGTGTCCGCCAAAACATATATTTTGTTCTGAAGTGAAATTAATCTGGCAAAATAGCAATACCCTGAATCTGGTGTCCCAGCAGTTGCAGGCCAGACTTCATAATGTCTGCCAAAACACATATTTTGTTTTGGTGTGAAATAAATTTTGCAAAATAGCAATACCCTGAATCTGGTGTCCCAGCAGTTGCAGGACAGATTTCATAGTGTCTGCTAAAACATATATTTTGTTCTGGGGTGAAATTAATCTGGCAAAATAGCAATTCCCTGAATCTGTTGTCCCAGCAGTTGCAGGTCAGATTTCATAGTGTCTGCTAAAACATATATTTTGTTCTGGGGTGAAATTCAATTCCTAAAATAGCAATACCATAAATCAGTGGTTTCAGCCGTTGGCTGGCAAAATAGAATAGTGTCCGCCAAAACATATATTTTGTTCTGGGGTGAAATTAATCTGGCAAAATAGCAATACCCTGATTCTGGTGTCCCAGCAGTTGCAGGCCAGACTGCATAGTGTCTGCCAAAACACATATTTTGTTCTGGGGTGAAATTAATTTTGCAAAATAGCAATACCCTGATTCTGGTGTCCCAGCAGTTGCATGCCAGATTTCATAGTGTCTGCCAAAACACATATTTTGTTCTGGGGTGAAATTAATTTTGCAAAATAGCAATACCCTGATTCTGGTGCCCCAGCAGTTGCAGGCCAGATTTTATAGTGTCTGCCAAAACACATATTTTGTTCTGGGGTGAAATTAATTTTGCAAAATAGCAATACCCTGAATCTGGTGTCCCAGCAGTTGCAGGCCAGATTTCATAGTGTCCGCCAAAACATATATTTTGTTCTGGGGTGAAATTAATCTGGCAAAGTAGCAATACCCTGATTCAGGTGTCCCAGCAGTTGCAGGCCAGATTTCATAGTGTCAGCATAAAAATATATTTTTTGTTCTGGGGTGAAATTAATCTGGCAAAATAGCAATACCCTGATTCAGGTGTCCCAGCAGTTGCAGGCCAGATTTCATAGTGTCTGCTAAAACATATATTTTGTTCTGGGGTGAAATTAATCTGGCAAAATAGCAATACCCTGATTCTGGTGTCCCAACAGTTGCAGGCCCGATTTCATAGTGTCTGACAAAACACATATTTTGTTCTGGGGTGAAATTAATTTAGCTAAATAGCAATACCCTGAATCTGGTGTCCCAGCAGTTGCAGGCCAGATTTCATGGAGTACGCTAAAACATATCTTTTGTTCTGAGGTGAAATTAATCTGGCAAAATAGCAATACCCTAATTCTGCAATCCCAGCAGTTGCAGGCCAGATTTCATAGTGTCTGCCAAAACACATATTTTGTTCTGGGGTGAAATTAATCTGGCAAAATAGAAATACCCTGATTCTGGTGTCCCAGCAGTTGCAGGCCAGATTTCATAGTGTCTTCCAAAACACATATTTAGTTCTGGGGTGAAATTAATCTGGCAAAATAGCAATACCCTGATTCTGGTGCCCCAGCAGTTGCAGGCCAGATTTCATAGTGTCCACTAAAACATATAGTTTGTTCTGGGGTGAAATTAATCTGGCAAAATAGCAATACCCTGATTCTGGTGTCCCAGCAGCTGCAGGCCAGATTTCATAGTGTCTTCCAAAACACATATTTTGTTCTGAGGTGAAATTAATCTGGCAAAATAGCAATACCCTGATTCTGGTGTCCCAGCATTTGCTTGCCAGATTTCATAGTGTCTGCCAAAACACATATTTTGTTCTGGGGTGAAATTAATTTTGCAAAATAGCAATACCCTGAATCTGGTGTCCCAGCTGTTGCAGGCCAAATTTCATAGTGTCCGCTAAAACATATATTTTGTTCTGGGGTGAAATTAATCTGGCAAAATAGCAAAACCCTGAATCTGTTGTCCCAGCAGTTGTAGGTCAGATTTCATAGTGTCTGCTAAAACAAATATTTTGTTCTGGGGTGAAATTAATCTGGCAAAATAGCAAAACCCTGAATCTGGTGACCCAGCAGTTGCAGGCCAGATTTCATAGTGTCTGCCAAAACACATATTTTGTTCTGGTGTGAAATAAATTTTGCAAAATAGCAATACCCTGAATCTGGTGTCTCAGCTGTTGCAGGCCAGATTTCATAGTGTCCGCTAAAACATATATTTTGTTCTAGGGTGAAATTAATCTGGCAAAATAGCAATACCCTGAATTTGTTGTCCCAGAAGTTGCAGGTCAGATTTCATAGTGTTCGCTAAAACATATTGTGGCAATGTGAATAGGAGGGGTGTAGTAAAGTCCCGGGGAAGCATAAAAAAGGGGTTTGCACCAGGAGCGTGTCACCAAGGGGCCAAGCCTTGGTGAAGTAAAGGCCCTAGATATAGGTGGCCACTAAGTTAGTTGGTGGACACCAAGATAATTAGCTTAGCTGGCTCCAGCTAGTCCAGGGCGGGCTTTTACTGGGAGCAGGCAATGTGCTGGGTGGGTGCCTGTTCCCCATGCTCCAGTCCGGGATTTTGGACAATGCTCATGTCCAGGGATGCTATTTAATCCTGTTGCTGGACTTGGGTGGGGCTCTCAGTCTGTGAAAGGAGCAGGTTGTGGCAAGACCTGTGGGAGCCGGGACCCTCTAACCCTGTGTGTAGGGTAAGCACTGGTGATGTGTTTTGGGGAGCTGGGTGGTAGACCCAGATCCTGATAGAGAGGGAAATACTGTTTAGTCAGTGGCCAGACGGCCAAGGATTTATGTTTTGATTGCTGTTTTGTGCTGGAAAATAAAGCATCGTTTGGACTTCAATCTGGTGTCTGTGGCAAACTCTGCGAGAATGACCCCGAATAAGAGAAGATCCCTACATATGGTGGAGGATGCGGGCAATAACAGCAGGTTGCTAGGGGCAACGACCTGACTGAGGAGAGCAGGTGCTGCTGAATATTGACAAGGAATTGCTGTGTTGCTGTGCAGTGATTTAAAGGGCCGGAAGCCTGTTTTGTCCAGTGGAGCAAGCTCTGCTCATGCGATTGTGGACTGTTTTTTTTTCCTGTGGTGCAAGCTGTGTGCGGATTTAAAGGGCCAGAAGCACAGTAAAAGACACAGACCTGTCAAAATGGCTGCAAAATGGTGGAGCCCATGGGAAAAGTCCTGCGAGTTGGAGATCGGGGAATACCGCTGGGAGTTATATTAGACTCCCGCCAGCAGGTGTCTCGGGTCATGCCCGAAGTACTGGACTTTCTAGAGAGGGGGCCAGAGACAGATGTCACCGTGTCACTGACCTTTGTAACAGACTATGGTTCTGTACAATGCAAGCTCTTAAAATGTGAGACTCTGGAAGTGGAGTTTGTGCTCGGCAAAGACTTTCCATTATTCTGGCAGCTGTGGAGCGGAGAACCGGATAAACAGCAGATATGTGCCGCTGCCAAGGGCAACCATCAGGAAGACAGGAAGGTGGAGAGTGGTGCATTTCCCAGGAGTGCCTATTTTCCTTGCGACTGTACACAGAGTCCTCAAGGATGCAGTTGGAGGGACCATCCAGGAAAAATTGTGACTCCAGGCCATGTTGTTTCTAGTGGCAACGGTTACAGTAAGGAGTCTGCTGGTGTTCGGGATACCAAGAACCAAGAGAAGGCTGGTGAACTCGGTAGAGGTGTCAGGGGAAGATCTTCGTCTCCTGAGACTGCCAATCCCGTGACATTGCTGGGTAAGACTGTTCCCGTTGATAATGTTGTGACAGTAAGCCGACAGCAGTTGCTACCTGCCGGGCCGGTGAGTGATGACGCACTGAGGCAAGAAACTGTCTCAAAAATAAATGACTATGTGAAAAATGCTGTGTCTGAACAGACGGGTAAGCCTGTTGTGGTTGCTGCCTTGCAAGGATCTGCACAGGAGAAGGTTATGGTGTTGCCTAAAGTACCTGTGACCAAGGCTAGATTTGGGATGGCGAAAGTCAGAGATCCCATGCTAGCCCGGGTAAGAGATGGCATAATAGCCGCCCCTGAGACTGGTAGATTATTAAATGTGCGGGACAATTATAAGGATAATACTGACTATCCAGTGGTTCTCACTGAGGGTGAGACTCCGTGACAACTAGGACTTGTGATCTTGATGCCATAAATGTGCTTGTACATGAGAGAATGATGTTCTGTGATATTGGGGGCACTGGAGACACTTCTATAGAAAGTGATGAAGCCCCTGCAGAACCTATACCTGTCCCTTTAAATGAAGGTATAAGGGAAGTGCAGATAAACCATTGCTTTCTAAGTGAAGTGACCATTAAAAACAGTGGAGCTGATAAGGTGCAAAGTGATGGTACCGTGTTGGCCAAAATACATAATGTTAATGCGGATTTTTGTGAAGGATGTGATAATGACATACCTTTTACATTGCAGGTTATAGACAGGGGAGAAGCGCCCCATGGTGGTAAAAATGTAAAATTTGAAAAATGCAGATAAAGGTTGAGAGCACCGAGTTGGGGGAACCCACTGTAGTGAAAAATGTGCAAGTACATGGGGCAGTCCTAGAGGGTGTACCTCACATACTAGAAGTGGATATGCAGTCTCCACAGGTTTCTATGATTAATAAAATGTCCCAGGTGGGGATTAGCTCGCAGTGCCCCTTGAGGGCAGAAATGAGAATGACATGAGCAGTATATATGATGCATGTGCTGTGACCGATAGCAACTCAGAGAGAGAGGCTGCCATGTTGAGGTCTTGCCAAACTGACGTGGTTACTGATAGCAACCAGACGATAGTTATACTTGATGTGACGAGAGATCAGTCGGGGACGTCAGCCTAGTGTCTGAAGCTCATATCCAGACAGTCTTAGATGACCTGACAGAACAGTACAGCTGCAAACAGGAGGCTGATCTCACTCTCGCCACACAGTCCCTAGGTACGATAGCGAAGGGACTAGCCGTCGTCATAGAGCCACCGAAGAAGGCTGCAGAAGGGTCAAAAGAGGAGACCCTGGAAAAGACGAGTGAATTGAAGGGTCTACCGCCTGGTGTCCTGGGAAAGGGAAAAGACTCCATGAAGACACAAAAGTCTATAGTAGACCTCAACCATGGGCTTGAAGAGTCCCTGGGTGGAAATCCCACGGAGTGTCTAAGGAAGAATGGTGGTACTCCTACAACTGCTGTTACACCAGAACAGAGTGAAGAGCAGCTGGACCAGAAGGCCCAAGAGTGGGGCGCTGCTAACAAGCTGGTGCGAAAAACTAAAAAGAAGACCAAGGCCCTCTCCTTGACTAGAGCCCTTAAAAAGTGCTTAAGGAGCGAAATGAGTTGGAGAAGTCTCTGCATGCTCCAGCGCAGCAGGTGGAAGAAAATGAGATACCTAAAGAGGGAATTCCTCTAAAAGATGCCAAGAAGTCGGAGCCCGTTAAGAATGGGTCTGGAGGTGGTGGCGCTGTGGTGCCGGCCGAGGCAGAGAAGAAGATGGAAGATGTATCTGCTGAACCAGATGATAGTGCTGAGGTGGATGCAGAAGCCCAGAGACTCATGGCAGTGTTTGGCCAGGACCTGGTCATGAAAGACATTCCCTCTGCTGTCAATGCCTTCCAGAAAGCCAGCAGTCTGCTGGGGAAGAAATACGGGGGACCGATGACCAGTATGAGGGTCCTGTTTACTCTGATGGGCTGGCTCTCCTGAATCCTGCCCAAAAGGAGAACCATATCCTGGGTGAACCTCTGCAGGGATTGCCAGAAGACGACGAGTCTGGTGAAGACCCTGATGTCCCCCGTACCTCCAACCTTGATGAGAAAGAGGAGGAGGAGTTAAGAAGGAAAGGATATGATGCCATGTCCGTGAAGGATAAGACGGCTAATAAAGTGAATGGAGACTCCAAAGAAACAGAGGCCGAAGAAGCTAAGGCCGAGGTCTTGAAGTGGGAGAAATCCTCGGATGTTCCAGAAACCAAGGAGAAAGGGTCTGAACACGACCATGGCTGGGAACAACTATGCAAACAGTCCAGTCAAGAGCTGCAGCAGTACAAGAAAAGGCCTGTGCATGAGAGCAAGAATCAAAGAGTGCGAGAGCATGTTATTGTCACTCAGAAAACAGTAAGAAAACAGTATCTGGCCTTTAGTTGGGGACAGAAGGCCTTTGGACAGTTTCTACTAGGTAGAAAGGCAGTGTTTATGACAAACCGAGCTCTTCTGGCCTGGGTCTGGCAGAATAAAGGGAAGCCTGTGATGCTGGCCACATCTTCCAGGGGGACCGTTGAGCTGAAAGATGGCAGGATAATGCGGATGCCCTGTCACGAGCATCCGGTTGGTACATGTGTTCACCCCCACAGGTTTGAACAGAGGGGGATATGTGGCAATGTGAATAGGAGGGGTGTAGTAAAGTCCCGGGAAGCATAAAAAGGGGTTTGCACCAGGAGCGTGTCACCAAGGGGCCAAGCCTTGGTGAAGTAAAGGCCCTAGATATAGGTGGCCACTAAGTTAGTTGGTGGACACCAAGATAATCAGCTTAGCTGGCTCCAGCTAGTCCAGGGCGGGCTTTTACTGGGAGCAGGCAATGTGCTGGGTGGGTGCCTGTTCCCCATGCTCCAGTCCGGGATTTTGGACAATGCTCATGTCCAGGGATGCTATTTAATCCTGTTGCTGGACTTGGGTGGGGCTCTCAGTCTGTGAAAGGAGCAGGTTGTGTCAAGGCCTGTGGGAGCCGGGACCCTCTAACCCTGTGTGTAGGGTAAGCACTGGTGATGTGTTTTGGGGAGCTGGGTGGTAGACCCAGATCCTGATAGAGAGGGAAATACTGTTTAGTCAGTGGCCAGACGGCCAAGGATTTATGTTTTGATTGCTGTTTTGTGCTGGAAAATAAAGCATCGTTTGGACTTCAATCTGGTGTCTGTGGCAAACTCTGCGAGAATGACCCCCGAATAAGAGAAGATCCCTACAATATATTATGTTCTGGGGTGAAATTAAATTCCTAAAATAGCAATACCATAAATCAGTGGTTTCAGCCTTGGCTGGCAAAATAGAATAGTTTCCGCCAAAACATATATTTTGTTCTGGGGTGAAATTAATCTGGCAAAATAGCAATACCCTGAATCTAGTGTCCCAGCAGTTGCAGGCCAGATTTCATAGTGTCTGCTAAAACATATATTTTGTTCTTGGGTGAAATTAATCTGGCAAAATAGTAATTCCCTGAATCTGTTGTCCCAGCAGTTGCAGGTCAGATTTCATAGTGTCCGCTAAAACATATATTTTGTTCTGGGGTGAAATTCAATTCCTAAAATAGCAATACCATAAATCAGTGGTTTCAGCCTTGGCTGGCAAAATAGAATAGTGTCCGCCAAAACATATATTTTGTTCTGGGGTGAAATTAATCTGGCAAAATAGCAATACCCTGAATCTGGTGTCCCAGCAGTTGCAGGCCAGATTTCATAGTGTCTGCTAAAACATATATTTTGTTCTGGGGTGAAATTAATCTGGCAAAATAGCAATACCCTGATTCTGGTGTCCCAGCAGTTGCAGGCCAGATTTCATAGTGTCTGCCAAAACACATATTTTGTTCTGGGGTGAAATTAATTTTGCAAAATAGCAATACCCTGATTCTGGTGTCCCAGCAGTTGCAGGCCAGATTTCATAGTGTCTGCCAAAACACATATTTTGTTCTGGGGTGAAATTAATTTTGCAAAATAGCAATACCCTGATTCTGGTGTCCCCAGCAGTTGCAGGCCAGATTTTATAGTGTCTGCCAAAACACATATTTTGTTCTGGGGTGAAATTAATCTGGCAAAATAGCAATACCCTGATTCTGGTGTCCCAGCAGTTGCAGGCCAGATTTCATAGTGTCCGCTAAAACATATATTTTGTTCTGGGGTGAAATTAATCTGGCAAAATAGCAATACCCTGATTCTGGTGTCCCAGCAGTTGCAGGCCAGATTTCATAGTGTCTGCTAAAACATATATTTTGTTCTGGGGTGAAATTAATCTGGCAAAATAGCAATACCCTGATTCTGGTGTCCCAGCAGTTGCAGGCCAGATTTCATAGTGTCTGCTAAAACATATATTTTGTTCTGGGGTGAAATTAATCTGGCAAAATAGCAATACCCTGATTCTGGTGTCCCAGCAGTTGCAGGCCAGATTTCATAGTGTCTGCTAAAACATATATTTTGTTCTGGGGTGAAATTAATCTGGCAAAATAGCAATACCCTGATTCTGGTGTCCCAGCTGTTGCAGGCCAGATTTCATAGTGTCTGCTAAAACATATATTTTGTTCTGGGGTGAAATTAATCTGGCAAAATAGCAATACCCTGATTCTGGTGTCCCAGCAGTTGCAGGGCAGATTTCATAGTGTCTGCCAAAACACATATTTTGTTCTGGGGTGAAATTAATCTGGCAAAATAGCAATACCCTGATTCTGGTGTCCCAGCAGTTGCAGGCCAGATTTCATAGTGTCTTCCAAAACACATATTTTGTTCTGGGGTGAAATTAATCTGGCAAAATAGCAATACCCTGATTCTGGTGTCCCAGCAGTTGCAGGCCAGATTTCATAGTGTCTGCCAAAACATATATTTTGTTCTGGGGTGAAATTAATCTGGCAAAATAGCAATACCCTGATTCTGGTGTCCCAGCAGTTGCAGGCCAGATTTCATAGTGTCTGCTAAAACACATATTTTGTTCTGGGGTGAAATTAATCTGGCAAAATAGCAATACCCTGATTCTGGTGTCCCAGCAGTTGCATGGCCAGATTTCATAGTGTCTGCCAAAACACATATTTTGTTCTGGGGTGAAATTAATCTGGCAAAATAGCAATACCCTGATTCTGGTGTCCCAGCAGTTGCAGGCCAGATTTCATAGTGTCTGCCAAAACACATATTTTGTTCTGGGGTGAAATTAATTTTGCAAAATAGCAATACCCTGAATCTGGTGTCCCAGCTGTTGCAGGCCAGATTTCATAGTGTCCGCTAAAACATATATTTTGTTCTGGGGTGAAATTAATCTGGCAAAATAGCAATACCCTGAATCTGGTGTCCCAGCAGTTGCAGGCCAGATTTCATAGTGTCTGCTAAAACATATATTTTGTTCTGGGGTGAAATTAATCTGGCAAAATAGCAATACCCTGATTCTGGTGTCCCAGCAGTTGCAGGCCAGATTTTCATAGTGTCTGCCAAAACACATATTTTGTTCTGGGGTGAAATTAATCTGGCAAAATAGCAATACCCTGATTCTGGTGTCCCAGCAGTTGCAGACCAAATTTCATAGTGTCTGCCAAAACACATATTTTGTTCTGGGGTGAAATTAATTTTGTAAAATAGCAATACCCTGAATCTGGTGTCCCAGCTGTTGCAGGCCAGATTTCATAGTGTCCGCTAAAACATATATTTTGTTCTGGGGTGAAATTAATCTGGCAAAATAGCAATACCCTGAATCTGGTGTCCCAGCAGTTGCTGGCCAGATTTCATAGTGTCTGCCAAAACACATATTTTGTTCTGGGGTGAAATTAATCTGGCAAAATAGCAATACCATGAATCTGGTGTCCCAGCAGTTGCAGGCCAGATTTCATAGTGTCTGTCAAAACACATATTTTGTTCTGGTGGGAAATTAATTTAGCTAAATCGCAATACCCTGAATCTGGTGTGTCAAGTGTTGCAGGCCAAATTTCATAGTGTCCGCTAAAACATATATTTTGTTCTGGGGTGAAATTCATATGGCAAAATAGCAAAACCCTGAATCTGGTGTCCCAGCAGTTGGATGCCAGATTTCATAGTGTCTGCTAAAACATATATTTTGTTCTGGGGTGAAATTAATCTGGCAAAATAGCAATACCCTGATTCTAGTGTCCCAGCAGTTGTAGGCCAGATTTCATAGTGTCTGCCAAAACACATATTTTGTTCTGGGGTGAAATTAATCTGGCAAAATAGCAATACCCTGATTCTGGTGTCCCAGCAGTTGCAGGCCAGATTTCATAGTGTCTTCCAAAACACATATTTTGTTCTGGGGTGAAATTAATTTGGCAAAATAGCAATACCCTGAATCTGGTGTCCCAGCAGTTGCAGGCCAGATTTCATAGTGTCCGCTAAAACATATATTTTGTTCTGGGGTGAAATTAATTTGGCAAAATAGCAATACCCTGATTCTGGTGTCCCAGCAGTTGCAGGCCAGATTTCATAGTGTCTGCCAAAACACATATTTTGTTCTGGGGTGAAATTAATCTGGCAAAATAGCAATACCCTGATTCTGGTGTCCCAGCAGTTGCAGGCCAGATTTCATAGTGTCTTCCAAAACACATATTTAGTTCTGGGGTGAAATTAATCTGGCAAAATTGCAATACCCTGATTCTGGTGTCCCAGCAGTTGCATGCCAGATTTCATAGTGTCCGCTAAAACATATAGTTTGTTCTGGGGTGAAATTAATCTGGCAAAATAGCAATACCCTGATTCTGGTGTCCCAGCAGCTGCAGGCCAGATTTCATAGTGTCTTCCAAAACACATATTTTGTTCTGGGGTGAAATTAATCTGGCAAAATAGCAATACCCTGATTCTGGTGTCCCAGCAGTTGCAGGCCAGATTTCATAGTGTCTGCCAAAACACATATTTTGTTCTGGGGTGAAATTAATTTTGCAAAATAGCAATACCCTGAATCTGGTGTCCCAGCTGTTGCAGGCCAAATTTCATAGTGTCCGCTAAAACATATATTTTGTTCTGGTGTGAAATTAATCTGGCAAAATAGCAAAACCCTGAATCTGGTGTCCCAGCAGTTGTAGGCCAGATTTCATAGTGTCTGCTAAAACATATATTTTGTTCTGGGGTGAAATTAATCTGGCAAAATAGCAATACCCTGAATCTGGTGTGCCAAGGGTTGCAGGCCAAATTTCATAGTGTCCGCTAAAACATATATTTTGTTCTGGGGTGAAATTAATCTGGCAAAATAGCAATACCCTGATTCTGGTGTCCCAGCAGTTGCAGGCCAGATTTCATAGTGTCTGCTAAAACATATATTTTGTTCTGGGGTGAAATTAATCTTGCAAAATAGCAATACCCTGATTCTGGTGTCCCAGCAGTTGCAGGCCAGACTTCATAGTGTCTGCCAAAACACATATTTTGTTCTGGGGTGAAATAAATTTTGCAAAATAGCAATACCCTGATTCTGGTGTCCCAGCAGTTGCAGGCCAGATTTCATAGTGTCTGCCAAAACACATATTTTGTTCTGGGGTGAAATTAATTTTGCAAAATAGCAATACCCTGATTCTGGTGTCCCAGCAGTTGCAGGCCAGATTTCATAGTGTCTGCCAAAACACATATTTTGTTCTGGGGTGAAATTAATCTGGCAAAATAGCAATATCCTGAATCTGGTGTCCCAGCAGTTGCAGGTCAGATTTCATAGTGTCCACTAAAACATATATTTTGTTCTGGGGTGAAATTAATCTGGCAAAATAGCAATACCCTGATTCTGGTGTCCCAGCATTTGCTTGCCAGACTTCATAGTGTCTGCCAAAACACATATTTTGCTCTGGGGTGAAATTAATTTTGCAAAATAGCAATACCCTGAATCTGGTGTCCCAGCTGTTGCAGGCCAAATTTCATAGTGTCCGCTAAAACATATATTTTGTTCTGGGGTTAAATTAATCTGGCAAAATAGCAATACCCTGAATCTGTTGTCCCAGCAGTTGCAGGTCAGATTTCATAGTGTCCGCTAAAACATATATTTTGTTCTGGGGTTAAATTAAATTCCTAAAATAGCAATACCCTGAATCTGTTGTAACAGCAGTTGCAGGTCAGATTTCATAGTGTCCGCTAAAACATATATTTTGTTCTGGGGTGAAATTAAATTCCTAAAATAGCAATACCATAAATCAGTGGTTTCAGCCTTGGCTGGCAAAATAGAATAGTGTCCGCCAAAATATATATTTTGTTCTGGGGTGAAATTAATCTGGCAAAATAGCAATACCCTGAATCTGGTGTCCCAGCAGTTGCAGGCCAGATTTCATAGTGTCTGCTAAAACATATATTTTGTTCTGGGGTGAAATTAATCTGGCAAAATAGCAATACCCTGAATCTGGTGTCCCAGCAGTTGCAGGCCAGATTTTATAGTGTCTGCCAAAACACATATTTTGTTCTGGGGTGAAATTAATTTTGCAAAATAGCAATACCCTGATTCTGGTGCCCCAGCAGTTGCAGGCCAGATTTCATAGTGTCCGCCAAAACATATATTTTGTTCTGGGGTGAAATTAAACTGGCAAAATAGCAATACCCTGATTCAGGTGTCCCAGCAGTTGCAGGCCAGATTTCATAGTGTCCGCTAAAACATATATTTTGTTCTGGGGTAAAATTAATCTGGCAAAATAGCAATACCCTGAATCTGGTGTCCCAGCATTTGCAGGCCAGATTTCAAAGTGTCTGATAAAACATATATTTTGTTCTGGGGTGAAATTAATCTGGCAAAATAGCAATACCCTGATTCTGGTGTCCCAGCAGTTGCAGGGCAGATTTCATAGTGTCTGCTAAAACATATATTTTGTTCTGGGGTGAAATTAATCTGGCAAAATAGCAATACCCTAAATCTGGTGTCCCAGCAGTTGCAGGCCAGATTTCATAGTGTGTGCTAAAACATATATTTTGTTCTGGGGTGAAATTAATCTGGCAAAATAGCAATACCCTGATTCTGGTGTCCCAGCTGTTGCAGGCCAGATTTCATAGTGTCTGCTAAAACATATATTTTGTTCTGGGGTGAAATTAATCTGGCAAAATAGCAATACCCTGATTCTGGTGTCCCAGCAGTTGCAGGGCAGATTTCATAGTGTCTGCCAAAACACATATTTTGTTCTGGGGTGAAATTAATCTGGCAAAATAGCAATACCCTGATTCTGGTGTCCCAGCAGTTGCAGGCCAGATTTTATAGTGTCTGCCAAAACACATATTTTGTTTTGGGGTGAAATTAATTTTTCAAAATAGTAATACCCTGAATCTGGTGTCCCAGCAGTTGCAGGCCAGATTTCATAGTGTCCGATAAAAAATATATTTTGTTCTGGGGTGAAATTAATCTGGCAAAATAGCAATACCCTGATTCAGGTGTCCCAGCAGTTGCAGGCCAGATTTCATAGTGTCCGCCAAAACATATATTTTGTTCTGGGGTGAAATTAATCTGGCAAAATAGCAATACCCTGATTCAGGTGTCCCAGCAGTTGCAGGCCAGATTTCATAGTGTCTGCTAAAACATATATTTTGTTCTGGGGTGAAATTAATCTGGCAAAATAGCAATACCCTGATTCTGGTGTCCCAGCTGTTGCAGGCCAGATTTCATAGTGTCTGCCAAAACACATATTTTGTTCTGGGGTGAAATTAATTTAGCTAAATACCAATACCCTGAATCTGGTGTCCCAGCAGTTGCAGGCCAGATTTCATGGAGTACGCTAAAACATATCTTTTGTTCTGAGGTTAAATTAATCTGGCAAAATAGCAATACCCTAATTCTGCAATCGCAGCAGTTGCAGGCCAGATTTCATATTGTCTGCCAAAACTCATATTTTGTTCTGGGGTGAAATTAATCTGGCAAAATAGCAATACCCTGATTCTGGTGTCC